>WAAE01015221.1:52652-68124 GCA_013400495.1 Nicator chloris
CCCGTCCCTTCCCTCCCCTCCCCTTCCCTTCCCTTCCCTTCCCTTCCCTTCCCTTCCCCATCCCATCCCATCCCATCCCAACTGCTGCCCTGACAAATCTGCCCAGCAAAGCTTAGGGAGCAGCGTTGGAAGTGGGAAACCAGCCTGATTAACGAGCCTGGCTTGGGGAATCCAGCGTGAATCCATGGAATACCTTCCCAAAGGGCTCCTGCCAGAGCCTTCCTTCCCCAGCTCCTTCTAATTAAGTGTTAATTGACCTCCAGACTTGCACAACCTCTGACCTGGGGTGGGGAGAGCAAAGGAGGAATTTCCATCCCCAAAGAGCATCCCAGGAATGCAAAGGGCTCGGATGGGTCCCAGGGATGAGAAGGCTGGAGATGAGATCTCTTCCAACCCAATTCACTCCAGGATTCTTCCCACTTCAGTCCCTTTCCCAGATGCTGCGCTTTTCCCAAAAGCAGGAAACCCCAATTTGCTGAGAAACGGGGTATTTTTACAGCCTGTGTGATACGGAGGGGAGGAATCCACTCTCCTCACCTAAATCCCAGGAATTCAGAGAGATCCCGATCCTGGTGTTCCCCAGCTCCCCACCCCACGCTCCTTCTGACCTGGTGCTCCAGGGGAGAGAGAAAACCGGGATTTTTCCCTTCTTTCCAGGGAATCACCACGAAAACAACAGCTGGAACGTGGGGAGCAGGAGCAGAAACCCAAATTTCGGACACCATCAGGGCTTCTCCTCTTTTTGCAGGACAAAGCCACCAGGGGCAGAAAACTGCCACTGGCAGCACGATGGGAAGCCAGGGAATTGAGGATTCCAGGGGAAAAAAGGAAGCCTGGAGGAAATAAAGCTGCCAGAATTGCCTGTTGAGGTTGGTGGGAGGGCCAGGGAGCTCCTGTCTCCAAATTCCAGAGCGGACACCCCCGGAGCCAGTTCTGCCCCCAAGTCTCCCACCGACCTCCAAGGATGGAATCAAGAGTTGCTCCGCCCTTGAAAATAAATATTAAAAATAAATAAATAGGGGTTTTTATTCCTTGGTGCTGCAGGGGGAAAAGGCATTGGGAATAAAGTGCCCTTACATCCCTCACTTTGGGACAGAAACCTTTTTCCAAATGCCACCAGTGCTTCCAGCCCATTCCCATTCACCCGCCCGGATAAAACAGGGAGACCCAGCCATTCCCAGGATCCAACAAGCAGCAATCCCCGCTCTGCAAAAAGGGTTTGAACCTCACTTCACTGGAAATAAAGAGCAGAAAACGGAATTTCTCTACAAGGCAAAGCCAGGAGGATTCTGAGGCAGAGCAGACGGTGCCCAGGAGCAGGAATCATGGAATTACTAAGGTTGGAAAAACAACTGAGATCATTGAGTCCAGCCATTCCCACCAGTGCCAAGGCCACCATGTCCCCAAGGGCCACATCCACAGGGATTTTAAATCCCTCCAGGAACGGGGACTCCACCCCTGCCCTGGGCAGTCCCAAGGCCTGACCACCTTTCCCATGAGGAAATTCTTCCCAATATCCAAAGTGAGCCTCCTCTGGCACAGCCTGAGGCTGCTCCCCTCATCCTGTCCCTGTTCCCTGGGAGCACAGACTGGCACCATTCCCTATTTCCTGATCTGGTCTGTCCCAATCCAGGCCAAGCTCCAGCATCCCAGCTGCAAGGGAAGTGTCTGTATGGAAGCACAAACCTCCAACCCCAGGGAATTTCAGGGATTTTCAGGCTGAGGGAAGTTCTAACACCACACACAAGCGGCCACAGCGAATCCTCTGAGCAATCCAAGATGCGAATTCCACTTCAGTCCCATTTCAGAGGTTCCAGGGGGAACAGAGATGTGTTTTTCCTGGAATATCAGGAGGGAAATTCCACGTCCTCGGTGCTGCTCACTTCATTTAAACGAGGGCAGTGCAGGGGGTCAGTCTGGATCGTTCCTTTTGTTCCTCCTCTCAGCCAGAAGAGCTTTTCCTCAAATCAGCCCAAGCCAGGAGTGCTGCCCCAATCCAAGGTGGATTTCCCATCCCTTCATCCCAGTTAAAGACGGCTTTGCTTGGATCGACACCGGACATGTGCTCAGCCTTTCTCACATCCAGTTTGGTTCTATCACCCCAATTCTCCAGAGGCAAAAGAGGTTTGTTCATCCAGCAGGAACAGAACGGCTCCAATCCTCCACAAGATTTCCCTCAGGGGCCTTTTGGGATGTTCCAACTTTCCCTTTTGAACAGCTGGAGGGAGGAAAAGCTCGGGAAGCGCTGGGCCGGGCCAGAGGGACATTAAACCTCTCTGGGGTGACAGCTCTGCCTTTCCCAGCCACCGCTGCCCCAGAGGGCTGGAAAAGCACAGGAACAAAGCTTCTCCCAAGATTCAGAGCCCTCAGGTTGTCCCTGAGGGGCAGCAGCCAGCGGAGGGTCCCTGGCAGGGCAGTGACACCGGGGAGCAGCCAAAGATCCGCTCCTTTTCCCGGTTTTCCATGGCTTGGGTTTTGTTTTCAGCTGACAAAACCCATGGAGCAACAGTGGATGTGTCCAGAGTTTAGGGCAATGAGCAGGACCAGGCACAGATCCAGCCCTTCCTGAATGGAACAGCTCCTACAATGCTCCAGGAAAGATCCAGAGCCCTTCTCCTGCCACTGCTCCAGGACAGACCCAGAGCCCTTCTCCTGTCACTGCTCCAGGACAGACCCAGAGCCCTTCTCCTGCCACTGCTCCAGGACAGATCCAGAGCCCTTCTCCTGTCACTGCTCCAAGATCCAGAGCCCTTCTCCTGTCACTGCTCCAGGAGAGATCCAGACTCCTTCTCCTACCACAAAGAGGCTTTTCCACATCACCTCCCTTCCTTTTGAAAACTTCCCAGGAACCTGAGCACCCCCAGACCCACCTGTCCCACACGGATCAGCCCTCCCTGCTCCCAGATTTCCCCACGGGAATGAGCTGGGCCTAAAATCTGCTTGAGGAAAGGTCAAGGAGCTCCTGGGCTGCCCGGGGAAGGCTGAGCCTTTCAGACGCTGCAATGAAAGAAAAGCTTGATCCCTGACTTATCCCACTTGGAGTTACCCAGGATTAGGCCCCTGAATTCCAAAGGCAAGAGATTCCCAAAGAAAGGGGCACTGATTTCAGAAGGAAGATCCTAAAAAGCGTTATAGCAGCCTCCTGTACCTAAAGGGGCTCCAGGAGAGCTGCAGAGGGACTGGGGACAAGGCCTGCAGGGACAGGACACAGGCAATGGCTTCCCACTGGCAAAGGGCAGATTGGGCTGGGATGTTGGGCAGGAATTGCTGTGTGGGAGGGTGGGCAGGGGCTGGGCTGGAATTCCCAGCTTTGCTGTGGCTGCCCCTGGATCCCTGGCAGTGCCCAAGGCCAGGTTGGACACTGGGGCTTGGATCCAGCTGGGACAGTGGGAGCTGTCCCTGCCATGGATGGGGTGGGAATGGGGATGGGATTTAAGGCCCTTCCCACTCAACCCACTCCATGACTCCAGCACCCCTCAAAAACACCTTCACCACACAGGATCCAAGATGTTCACAGGGAACATCCCCCCAGGCATTCCCGGCAGCCCAGATGGAATCCCTGGAGCAGAAACCTCCCGTGTGTTTCACCCAGCCTTTCCCTCAGTGCAATCCCTCCTGGAGAGCCAAATCCTCGGATCTGGAGCTCCAGCCCCTCCTGCAGCTGCGGGGAGAGGCCGGGCCCTGCCGAGCCCCGTGCCCGGCACCGCTCCGGAGGATCCCGGCGCTCAACAATGGGGGATCTGTCAGAGCCCGGCCCGGCACCGGCCATCATCTGTTTCCCATAACTCCAGCTGCCCTAAACTCCACGGCCTGAACAAGCAGCCTGTGTTTTTCATCTGGAAAACTCGGCGGAGCCGTTCCCGCTCCGTGCCTCTCCCTCCCGTGCCGGAGCCAGGCTTTGGAGGAGTTACCAAGTGATGATGTCCACAGAGATTTCCTCCTTACCCCCAGCAGCGGCACCCAACCTTTTCGGGTTGGGTTTTTGGTCTCCTCCCATCCCAGGTGCCCTGCAAGGCTGAGCACACCTGGATGTGCCTTTCTCCTCCACCTCTCCCCGAGGAAAATCCCACCCCGACACTTCCCGGTGTAAAAACGAGCGGAGCCGGCTGCCGCCCCCGTGCCTGTTTCATGATAAATTTAAAATCCATGAAAACTTTATCAGGAGCGAGCTGCCAGGGAAACAAACAGATTCAGGACGAGCCCCACAGGGTCTTCCAGGCGAGGCCACCGTGCTGAAAAGCCCTGGAGGACGCTGCCGGTGCGGGAAGCGCCGTGTGCGGGAAGGAAGGAAGGACGGGAGCGCTGGGGATCGCTCACCAGCCTGGCAAGGAAGGATCCAACCCCAGAGTTACCAGCTCTGCTCAGGGCTCCCATCCATGAGGGGGAAAAGGATAACCTCCAGTCAGGGGAAAAGCAGGATGGGTCCTTGGGGAGGATGAGGGGCAGGTCCAGAGGGAGGAGGAAGGGAAGTGTAGGGAAGAGAACACAATCGGCACCAAATCCCGTCCTTTCTCCACGGTGCTGGGAGGTTTAGGCTCCCAGAGAGCCCAAAAGATCCCGAAATGGGGAAGTTTCCCTGAGATGATGTGAGGTCAAAGCCCTTTGCTTTCCCTCTCTCTGGATCTCCATCCCAGCCAGGAGGCTCAGCTCGCTCCCACAGCTCCACTGTGAAATGTTTGGGTTGGAAAAATCACCTTTGCATCTTTATGATTGTGTTCTCCCCCCGCAGAACAGGGGGGAACACTCGGGGAGCAGGGAGAAATAAAAACAGGATAAACCCGTAAATAAACCCCCTGTTCTGAGCACGTCCAGCATGAGCTGCACCCTCTGTGCTGGGAGAGAAGTCGTGTCCCAGCAGCCCTTCTCCAGCTTGGGATGTGCCCCTCTTTGAGGCAATAATCGGTAAAAACTGATCCAAACAGAAAATTCCAGATAAAGGGATGCTGCGGAGCCCACAGAGTGGCACAGGGCACACTCTGAGGAGTGGAAAGCTCATCTTGGATGGTGGGAGGGGAATGGCCATGGAATGAGAGGATTCTGGAAGGGATGGGGCATCCAGACAGACCGGGAGAGGTGGGACAGTGGAACCCTCAGGAAGGTCAAAAAAAACAAATGGAAGGTCTGGAACCAGGGTCAGGGCAATCCCAGAACAACTCCAGGCTGGATGGGGAAGGGAGGGATGGAGAGCAGCCCTGGCAGGAGGATTTGGGATGTTGTGGATGAGGCTGGAATGGCCCAGCCCAGACCCCCCCAGGCCTGGCTGATGCCAAAGGAAAGGTGGGAATTGTGTCCCTGTGCCCCCAGGGGAGAGCCCAGCTGCAGAGCTGCCCCAGCCCTGGGGCCAAGAGCAGAAGGACGTGGAGCTGCTGGAGAGAGGCCAGAGGAGGCCCCGGAGCTGCTGCAGGGCTGGAGCCCCTCTGCTCTGGAGCCAGGCTGGGAGAGCTGGGAATGTTCCCCTGGAGAAGGGAAGGCTCCAGGGAGAGCTGGGAATGTTCCCCTGCAGAAGGGAAGGCTCCAGGGAGAGCTCCGAGCCCCTGGCAGGGCCTGAAGGGGCTCCGGGAGAGCTGCAGAGGGACTGGGGACAAGGCCTGCAGGGACAGGACACAGGGAATGGCTTCCCACTGGGAAAGGGCAGACTGGGCTGGGATGTTGGGCAGGAATTGCTGCCTGGGAGGGTGGGCAGGGGCTGGTACAGGGTGCCCAGAGCAGCTGTGGCTGCCCCTGAGCCAGTTCCAACCAATTCCAAATATTTCCATCCAACCCCAAGCAGTTCCAGACAGCCCCGTGGTTGTCGGGGTGTCCCAGGGCCCTTTGTGACACGGGGGCTGTGCCGTGCCCAGAGCCCGTTGTGACCCGGAGCCCTGGGGACAGTGCCAGGAACGGCCCAAACTGGGATCCCTCAGAGCATCCCCTGGCCCCTCCGAGGCTCTGGATCACGGAGATGGCGGAGAAGGGAAATCCCAAATCCCAGCCCAGGAAGGAGCAGCCGGGCCCCCGGAGAAGGGACCAGGTCAGGGAGGGGACGGGAGGGGACACACGGAGCTGCCTGGGGACAGGGATGGGATGGGATGGGATGGGATGGGGATGGGGATGGGGATGGGGATGGGATGGGATGGGACGGGACGGGATGGGACGGGACGGGATGGGATGTGCCGAGGACTGCTTCCCATGGCTCCTCCTGCCTGCGGCTGGGACACAGGGATGAAACCACAGACAGGACACAGGGAATAATGGGTGGGACGCAGGGAACAAACCACAGGGGAGACACGGGAAACAACCACAGATGGGACACAGGGAATTGCAGGTGGGACACAGCCAGCCACAGGTGGGACACAGAGAACCACAGGGGGGATAAAGGGAACATCAGGTGGGACACAGGGAGGTAAAGGTGGGATACAGGGAACAAACCGTGGGTGGGACACAGAGAACCACTGGTGGGATATGGGGAACATCAGGTGGGACACAGGGAACAAACCACAGGTGGGACACAGGGAATGGCAGGTGGGACCGAGACAGGCAGAGGTGGGACACAGGGAACAACCAGAAATGGGACACAGGGAATGGCAGGTGGGACCGAGACAGGCAGAGGTGGGACACAGGGAACCAACCACGGGTGTCACACGGGCAGCTGAAGGTGGGACACAGGTGCAGGGGGACACAGGGCCAGTCCCCCTGTGGCACGAGGCTGCCAGGGCCACCCACCCCAGACACCCCGTGGGAGCCACCAGGAGCCCTCGGGAGACCCTCGGAGCTGCTACCCAACACCTTCCCCAGGCCAGGAGCCATGACAGCAGCCAGGGCCACCCTCACTCACCCTCTGTCCCCTGCAGGTGGCCGCGCCCCCCGCCAGGCTGGCCCAGGAGGTGACGGCGCCCGCCCAGCCCGCGCGTGACCCCGGCGCCGGCCACCGGCCGCCCACCACGGCAGCAGGACCCTCGGCTCCNGGACGGCGCGGAGCGGGCCCGCAGCAGGGTCCGGGTGGCCCGGCTGACCGAGGCGGCGCTCAGGCAGCTGGGGAGCATCTCCAGCTACCAGCGCGTCCTGGAGTGGCTGGAAGGCACCTTGGCCTGCAGAGACCAGGCCGTGGCCGAGCTGCAGGAAGAGCTGGAGGGATACTGGGAGTCCCTGGAGCACGACGACGAGGAGGGTGGTCTGTGAGGTCATGGAGTCGGAGCGGAGCGTCCGCTCCAGTGCGGCCCCCGGGGCCACGTCCAGCCCCTCCTCGGACACCCCCGGGGCTCTGAGGGACCTTCTCGCCGTGGACGGGCACCCAAGGGGGAGCTGAGGAGGCAGAGCCTGCTCGGGACAGACTGAAATACAGGAATTCCTGCAGATATTCCCAGCAAAACCCCTTTTCCTCCCCCCGGGAGGATGATCCACCACTGGGACAGGCTGCCCAGAGAAGCTGTGCAGCTCCATCCCACTGGGACCTGAGAACTCCCCGCAGCTCCGTGGGGAGCTGGACACAGAGATCTCCAGAGGGTTCCTCCAGCCTTCATCCGTGGTGCTGCGAGGATGGGGACACCTTCCCTACGGAGCTCCTGGATGTGCTCCAGGGATCACAGAACCACGGAATGGCTTGGCTTGGAAGGAACCTTGGAGGCCACCCAGTTCCACCCCCTGCCATGGGCAGGGACACCTCCCATTATCCAAAGTTTCTCCAAGGCCCGTCCAACCTGGATCTGAGCCCTTCCAGGGTCTAGAAACAAAACAAGGATGAACCTTCCCACCCAACACCTGTGGAAAACACATCCTGGAGCATCCCAGTAAAGAGCTTTTACACAGATCCGCCCTTGTCCTTTGGTTAATACCTGAAACCGTGACAAGATGCAACAGGAGCAGCTTTTCAAGCCTCTGGTTTTCCCAACAAGTTCGTATCCTGAAGGATTCCGCGGGGTTTCAATCCCACACCACAACCACGGCCGGGGCGAGCCGGAGCCAGGAGAGGGGATTTGAGGGAAGAGCCAAATCCCCGCTCCCCACACAGCCCCTGTGGGCTGCGAGGAGATGATTAAGTCCCCACAAAAAGGTGAAACCCGAAGATCAGAAGTCCCCCAGACCTCCGGCTCCCACCTCCAAACCATAAAAGAGCCGCCCTTCTCCGCAGCCAAACCCCGCGGATTCCAAAGGACCCACGGAAAACCCTCTCCGAGGGCTCGGGAACATCCCAGCTTTTGGTGTGCGGCGATTTCGGAGCTTTCCCATCCCCTTTTCCACACAACATGACCCCAAACCCCCTTTTTTTTTGTGGGAGCTTCTCCCGTTCCCGCCGCTGCCGGCACGCGACGGCAGCGTTTGTTCATTGTGCAGACCCAGCCTGGCTTCCAGGTTTTCCTGAACAAAGGACTGAAACGGGGGCAAAATGCGTCAGAAGCCCGTCCTGGACGCTGCCCACCCTTTTTTTCCCCTGCACAAATATTTGTAAACACGTGGAGAATTCGTGTCCAGCCGGCTTCGGGACCCTTCATAAAAGCAGGGATTTATTGCAAACAGGATGGGAATCATTTCCCAGCTCCCGGTGCTTATAGGGCTTTAGGATGAGGAACATAAAGAGCAGGAAAAGAGCGGCTGCAGCTGGGCCCCGAGCCCTGCTGGACAGGGATGGAATGAGGGAGGGGTGAGTTTATGGCTCCAGAGCCCCCCACAAACACCCTCCCAAAAAATAGAACAAAGTCTGGAGTTTCTGGGCTGCACAGGAGAATTCCCCGGGGTTTATTTATGGATGGGGGTTCAGGGATAGGCTGAGCTCAGCTGAGCTGAGCCCAAGGATTTGCCAGGAGTGCTCAGCCTGGAGAAAAGAGACTCAGGGGGGATCTTGTGGCTCTGCACAAGCTCCTGCCAGGAGGGGACAGCCAGGGAGGGTCAGGATCTGCCCCCAGGGAACAACAGGAGAGTGGAAACGGCCTCAGGCTGTGCCAGAGGAGGTTCAGGTTGGAAATTCGGGAAAACTCCTCATGGAAAGGGTTGTCCAGCCCTGGCAGGGGGGAGTGCCCATCCCTGCAGGGGTTTCAAAGCCCTGTGGATGTGGCACTTGGGGACATGGGGCAGTGGTGGCCCTGGCAGGGCTGCACTGGGTGACCTCAGAGGGCTCCTCCAAACCTCAGCAATTCCAGGATTTTATGATCCAAAGCCTCTCCTTGCAACCTCAGGGTTCCTCTCTGACACATCCTCATTTCCCACCCAGAGGGACAGAATCCTCCTTTGCTTCCACCCATGTGCTATTCCTTTCATTTTTCCATGATTCCCACAGCTGCAGCCGGTGCCACTGAAGCCAAGGCTTCACTTCTAGGAGGGCTCCCTCTCCCTCCAGTTTTAGGGATAATCAGTAAAAACTGGAGCTGCTCACCAGAGATGGATGTGGGTCTTTACATGTCCCCGAGAAGTGGCACCGAGAGAGACTTTTGTTCATTTTCAGCAGCCAAAATAAGCCCCAAATGTGGAAAATCAGCATCAGCCCAGCAGGACTGGGACAGCTGGGGAAGGAGAGGAAGGAGAAGGCTGGGGAAGCACAACCAATCCCGGATTCCAGAAAAGATGGATCCAGGATCCTCCTGGAAACACTCAGCAAAACAGAGCATGGGACAAAATTCAGAAGGAGGAATTAAAATTAATGAAACAGGGAAAAAAACTCCACAGAGGGTGGTCAAATGTTGGAGCAGGGGCACAGAGAGGCTGGGCAGCCTCCAGCCTTGGAGATCCTCAACATTTACATGGAAAAGCCTCAGAGATTCCTGATCTTACTTCAAATTCAGCAAATTTTGAGGAGACTCGGACCAACTTTTCCATGAGCTGTTCCAGCCTGAATTAGCTGCCTCTTCCATTGGGATCAGATGGGATTTCAGGTCCTTTCCAACCCAAACCATTCCGTTATGGTTTGAACCCATACCCAGAGGATGAGAAAAGAGCGGGAACTCACGATTTCCCTTTGTGCTGAGTTTTACCTTAGAACGTTCTCCAGGGAAATTCCTTCCAAATCACTTCACTTCCGCCCCTATCACTTGTTATTTTTGAGATATCTCCCTCCTGGACACCACCACAGAGTTCTCCGGGGCAGCTGAGGCGTTTTCCAAACATTCCTGGGACCCTCCTGAGCCCCAAAGCCCGGAAACAGCAAATCTTGGGAAGAGCCTTCCCACGCCTGCACAATGCCAGCAGCGGGGCTGGAATTCAGGGTGGTTCAGCTGGAGCCTGGACAAGGTGAACATTCCCTACAAAATCCCGATGGCCTTGGAGCTCCCTGCATCCAGCAGCTCCAGAGTGGCTAAAATTCCTTAAGAAAAGACCTTGGAAACGAGTGGGGAAAGGTGAATGCTGCAGTAAAGGCTGCAAAAACGATGGGAGGAATTCCAGAACTTTCAGCCCCTGAGCTGAGTCCTCCTGGGACAGAATTCCAGGAGAACGGAGGAGAAGGGGAGTGTGGAAAACCAGGACATATTTAAGCAGGAATTGTGCCAATGATGTGCTGGCACAGCAGGATTTGGGGACCCTGGGAAAGCAGAGGGTGTCCCTGACCTCAGCCAGGATTTAACGTGCTTTTCCACAGAATTCCCAAACCTAAACGTGGATGTCCCTGAATGGGTGAGGGACAGCTGCATGAATAAATAATTTGTGGGGTGGTCAATTCCAGAGGGTGGGGATCGAGGAGTTGCACCCCAAAGGGAGCTGGTGACGAGTGGGGACCACGCAGGGCTGTCCTGGGACAGGTCCAGCTCCACGCCGGTGGCAGCGACCGGAGCAGCCACAGAGCAACTCCCAGGAACTCCTCAGTGACTCCAAACTGGGGGAAAAGTCACAGGATCGTGGAATGATTGGAAAAGGTTAGAAAAAGTTGGGAAAGGTTGGAAAAGGCCTTAATTTGTTGGGGCCAAATACTCCCCCAGCACAGCCAGGGCCACCACTGCCCCCTGTCCCCAAGTGCCACATCCCCAGGGCTTTGAAATCCCCCCAGGGATGGGCACTCCAAACCTCCCTGGGCACTGCCAAGGCCTGACCACCCTTTCCATGGGGAAATTCCTGCTGCTGTCCCCCCTGAGCCTGCCCTGGGCCAGCCTGAGGCCGTTCCCTCTGCTCCTGTCCCTGTTCCCTGGGAGCAGAGCCCGACCCCCCCGGCTGTCCCTTCCTGGCAGGGACTTGTGCAGAGCCACCAGGTCCCCCCTGAGCCTCCTTTTCTCCAGGCTCAGCCCCTTCCCAGCTCCCTCAGGAATTCTCCAGCCCCTTCCCAGCTCCCTTTCCTTCCCTGGACAGGCTCCAGCCCCTCCAGGGCTCTCCAGAGCTGTCCCAGCACTGGAGGTGCCCCAGCAGAGCCAGCACAGGGGACAAGGGCAGGGCAGGACAAGTTCCCAGAGAGGTTCAGGAGTCCTGGAGGTTTTCAACACAAGATGGGATAAAGCCCTGAACAGCCCAGGCTGATCTCAGAGCTGTTTCCATGGAATCACGGAATAGTTGGGGTGGGAAGGGACCTGAGAGCTCATCCAGCCCCATCCATGGGCAGGGACACCTCCCACTGTCCCAGGGGGATCCAAGCCCCAGTGTCCAACTTGGCCTTGGGCACTGCCAGGGATCCAGGGGCAGCCACAGCAAAGCTGGGAATTCCAGCCCAGCCCCTGCCCACCCTCCCAGCCAGGAATTCATTCCCAGGATCCCAGCTATCCCTCAGTCCAGGAGGTCAGACCAGAACCCTCTCAGAGCTCCCTCCCTAGGGAATAATCCCATGAACCACCAAACAGATCCCACGAATTTCCCCCAGTCAGGACAAACAGAGTTGGCCCCTGAGAGCAGGACGGGACCGAGGGAACCGGGATGAACCCAGCCCCAGCCCCAAACCCCCGGGACATTCCCCACAGCTCTGCCAGCCCTGGGAAAGCTCTGCTGCTCTCCCTCCCCTCAGCTGACCGGCAGTCTGCACCGGGGCTATTGCAGGAAAACCTCCCCGGGCCTGCCTCGCTGGCTTTTATTTCCCCTCCCCTTCCCACGTCCGTTTTCCAAGAGGAATATTTGGAGCCCCGCGATCCGAGCGGGCGAGCGCCGATTTCTGCGCCGCCGCTTTGATGGCTTTTCTTCTCGCGGGGGAAGGGAGGTCAGGGGGTCACAGGGGCGCTGTGACAATTCCCAAAGTTCACTGGGCTGCCAGCAGGGCCCGGCGCTGGCCAGGCTCCATTAGCACGTAGGACGGCGCAGTTATCACAGGTCACTGACACCGGCCCCGCTCTAATGGCTTTTCCTGTGGCCTTATCAATGCCGCGCACAAAGTGGCTGCCCCCAGCCTTCCCCTATGATCTCAGAGCTCTGTTTACAGCTATCTCCCCGCACCAGGCACCAGCCCAGGCAGCAGACGCTGAGAAATGCCAGGACACGGCCGCGGGACGGGCTGCAAAGTGCCTGAGATGAACAAGGAGCCACCAGAGACTCGGGACAGGGAACGGTTTTTCCACCCCGCTCCTTTCCCCCCACCAAAACAAAACCAAAACAAAACAAAGTTTTTGAGTTCCCAAGGAAAACTTGACGAGGCCGAGCTCTGAAACAGAAGAACCACAGGGTTTCCATGGTGGGGTTTGGGTGGCACTGTGGGATAAAGGGAACCAGTGGTGCTACAAAGAGAAAAAAGGGTTGGTTTCACCCTCCTGATGGCAAAAACAACGCAGGAAGGAGGAATTTGCTCTTGCCAGAAGCAGGAGGCTCCAATACCTGATCAGGAGATTTCTGCAAACCCACAAGGATCTTAAGCATGTTTCCCTTCTTTCTCCTTCATAAAAATTGGCCACAACTTTAAAAGGTCTCTAACTGCCATGCAGAAACAGAATTCTTCCGCATCCACCCCAAAACCCCCACCAAACTGTCGAATCCAGCAAAGCAGCAGTTAAACAGAGACGCTGAAGGAGAAACCTGGGAAGGGAAGATGAAGAAAACTGCCCTGGAAATAGAAAGACTCCCAGCTCTGATACACTAAGTGGAGGCAAACAGCTCAGTCCCTTCTGCTCCCTGCAGCGGGAACGTCCCACCAAGCACCCACCAGGGCCGGGTGGCTCTCCTTGCCGCAGTTGTGGCTCCCAAAGAGCCTCCCTGGCGCCTTGAAAGGAGAATTTGGGTTGTTCTGCCCCCTCTGCAAGGCACAGAAGTTTTTGGGGGGGTGCTGAGCCCCTCAGAGGGTGGGGTCCCAGCCCCACGGATGAGCTGAGCCCCCCCTGCCCGATCCCACCCCAAAAAAACAGCAGGAGAAGGAGGGTTCGGGCAGGCAGCACCAGCAGCATCACACCTGTGAGAGGAATTAAAGTTATTTAAGTGCAGGGCTGGCAGGAGAACCAGGATCCACAGGGTCTCCCCATTCCACTGGAATCTGCTCCAAGGTGGGAATTCCACGAGCCCGGGGACCCCAGAGCAGCTCCTGCAGCAAAACCTTGTGATTCCAGGGATAATTCCAAAAGAAAACCTTGTTTCTCCTCCCAAGGCTGTGCTGGCTCCGCACTAAGAGATACAAAACTTGTCCCCAAAATTCCCAAGGAGAGCTGTTCCAAATGGATACAGACTATCCACCCTGACAGATATTCCTACACAGCTTGTTGTCAGTAAAATAGTTATTATTAACTGTACTCTTTTTTTTTAAACCTTTTTAATGCATTTTGTGCATCAAAGCAGCTCAGGGGTTGGGGGAGAGGCAGCAGAGATAAAAATGTCAGTGGAGAGATAGGACAAATTTATAGCAAATCCCTGCCAGCTCCCATTTATCTAAATTATCCACCTCTGGATTCTCCAGAAATCCTTCACCAGCTCCAATTTTCGGGCTGTTTTTTTACCTCGGAATGCGCTCCCTTTTTCTTTCTGCCTTGTTGCCTGTGTTTTTGGACACTTGTTCTTTCCCCTAAAATGACCCCTTTGTAGCTGGGATCAAAGAGCTGGGAGTGTCAGTCCCAGTGTCTTCAGGAACATGTGAAGAACCTCAAAGTAATTGGGAAGCAATTAGCACAAAGCTAAAAAAACCCACCCCGCCGAGGCAGAGCCTAAATGAGCACTAACAGGCACCAGCCCCGCTCAGGGAGGAGTTCTGGGGACTTAAATCACACTCAGCTGCCTCCCAGACAACTTTTTGGGAGCACCTTCAGCGCAGCCCACTCTGCCTTGAGTTTTTTTGGGTTTTTTTTTTCCCTTTTTTTCATTCCTTTCTGCTTTGGGTTCACTCTCTGCTTTCTGCCCGGCTGCAGCTTACGGGAAACATGAAACACAAAAGTGCTTTTCATTTTTCTGTTGTGTAAAGCGAGGCCATCCCATGCCTTGGCCTGGAAATCCAAGGCACCCACCAGCTGCTGAGATGCTCCTGCAGATAAACCAGCTGGCCCAGGCCTCACCTCCCCTGGTTTATTTTGGAGATCGATCAAAGCAGCCCCAGCATTACCCAGACTTTGGTCAGAGGCAGCAGAAAAGATCGGCCCATCCGTGGCGAAATCACGCCCTGGGTTTGCCCTTTGGGGCAGAATATTCCCATTTCCCACAGCTCCTCTCGAGGGCAGGGCACGGGGCTGAGCCCACAGCCCAGAGCAGGCTGCAGGTGAAGGTCCTGAGATAGCCCAGGGCTGCTGAGCTCGGCCTGGGCTGGGCTTAGGGCTCGGCTCAGCTCAAACCACACCTCGGCCAACTGACCCTGAAACCCCTGGATGTGGATTTGCTGCCTCCTCAAACCCTTCACAGAATCCCAGACTGGTTTGGGATGGAGGCACCCAAAGAAGCTGGGATTTTCTGTCTGATACCTGCAGAGATCCAAACCCTCCCCACTCCTGTATCTCCCTCAGGCAGCTCCTTCCTCCCCAGGAAGGGAATTGGGGTGAACAATCCCATCAAACATCCCAGGAGAGCCTGAAAAGGAACATCCCTGCTAGAACAGAACCTGGGCTGGGCTTAGGGCTCAGGACCAGCTCAAACCAAGCCAGATCTCGGCCAACTGACCCTGAAATCCCTGGATTTGCTGCCAGTGCCCCTCCTTAAACCTTTCACTGGTTTGGGATGGAGGACCCTGAAGATTTTGGGATGTTTTATCCCCAATCCCAGAGATCCAAACTCTCCCCACGCCCATCTCTCCCTCAGGCAGCTCCTTCCTCCCCAGGAAAGGAATTGGGGTGAACAATCCCATCAAACATCCCAGGAGAGCCTGAAAAGGAACATCCCTGCTAGAACAGAACCTGGGCTGGGCTTAGGGCTCAGGACCAGCTCAAACCAAGCCAGATCTCGGCCAACTGACCCTGAAATCCCTGGATTTGCTGCCAGTGCCCCTCCTTAAACCTTTCACTGGTTTGGGATGGAGGACCCTGAAGATTTTGGGATGTTTTATCCCCAATCCCAGAGATCCAAACTCTCCCCACGCCCATCTCTCCCTCAGGCAGCTCCTTCCTCCCCAGGAAAGGAATTGGGGTGAACAATCCCATCAAACATCCCAGGAGAGCCTGAAAAGGAACATCCCTGCTAGAACAGAACCTGGGCTGGGCTT
>WAAE01015222.1:0-20819 GCA_013400495.1 Nicator chloris
AAAAAACCATAAAAGAAATGAAGCTCTACAGGCAGTGAGAGAAATTGCTAAAAAGTATTTTGACTTTTATACTCCAGCCTGCTGGGGGAAGGTACCATTCAACAGCCATGGCCATTTTTCCTGTTCTCTCCTGCTGTCCCTGACCTAGCAGTTTTTATTATTGACCACAATTAAATTATTTTTTTCAGTTCTTTCCAGCACTCATCTTTAAACTTGATGGGAATTCTTTCAATATCAAAAATTCAAGTAAGAGAAATTAATGTTCTAAAGCCTGGACTGGATTATTAGATTGGCTGAAAATGAAAAGAAAGACTACTCCAAGTAGCAATAATGTTTTCCAACACTTTATGTCACAGGTGGTATAGTCTGCTATTAGAGTCTTAAAAAGCAGTTTTCATACTTTAAGTAATAAATCCCACTTATATGACGGCGGGGGAGGAAGAGAGATTAGTGAGGTCACTTGAGGAGGAGAACACAAAATTCTCCTGTGGTTGGCACTGAGCTCCCTTGGAAAGGGAGGAGATACAGGAAGTTTATCTGCTTCTTACTACTGTGTGTACATACTTCACCAGAAATGGGGATAGTTGAAAACATTTTTAAATACCAGAAAACCAAACTAACAACAATGGCTGGAGACCCTGACAGAAAGTATGAAAACAACCTACAAGTGGTTTTGTAAGGGCCAGAGAAGATGAATTAAAGGGAGGAACTGTGATGTTGGCCGTGTAAAATCTGAGAAAAGACTTAAAACTCACTGGGGATCTGCATGCCTGGTGCTAGGAATAGTCAAGGTAATTGAAAAATATGTTGGACTCAATGTCAAATAATATTGAACCTGCTTGAGGATGTGGATTAGGTCTGGGCTACCCTGTGAAGTCCTACAAGATTCATGTTTCTACCCTCAGAAGTTTGGCTGGTTGCTGCTATTTCAGTTATTTTATATTTGGGGTATAATCATATTCTAAGACTATATTTAAAGCTAAAATTCAGAAGGTGTTATTCAGATGTTAAAATACTAGCTTGAATAATCAAGGAGGCTACTCCATAGGAAAAAAAAGAATATTTTCCTTTTCACATTTTCACCTCTTGGGAACAAAAAAATCAAATTGTTCTATCAAAATATTTCACAACAAAGGAAGCAGGTGTTGACTGAGAAGAAGAAAATACTTCAACCCATACAAGCTGGTGAGAAAAATATTTTAGCTTTTGTTCTAAAACAACTTGAGTCACAAATAGCTACAGTAAAGTCTGTAGAGTATTACTCCTCTCATGTCATGAAGTGAATGAGAATAGGGAAAAATTATTTATTTTACTTTGAGTTGTGGTGAAATATCTCCATTCCTACAAAACAAGAATTCTGAGTTTGTTACCTCAACTATCCACATGGAGAAGGTGTCTACAAACCATTTTGCAGTGTTGTCAACAGGTTATGAAGACCAACTTTCCAAAGACAAAGCTCAGGATGAAATTGTGTATTGGAGCAACTGTTTAATCGAGTACCATTTGTAATGAATTGTATCAATGCTCTGAGTACTCACATTGATCTGAGGTATGAAAACTTTATTTCACCCTCAACAAGTCTGAAATATTGCTGTTGCAGTGGAACGCTCCCATCTATGATTTCATTTGACTCGTCTCTTTTACTTCTGACTTGACAGCAGCTAGCTTGTGATATCTTTCAGAAAGAAAGGAATACTTCAGCCCATCAGAGCTGAACTCTGCATTTCTTAAGGTAACAGTTTAGTTTTTAAATGCTGAGTTTATTCTTTTGTAAATAGAGTCTGGGTTTTATTCACTGGTGAGTGCTCATGAAAAATAAATGCAAAAACCTCAAGCAAACCCCTACAGGATTACTTCACATTTCTTCTTCTGGTGTTTTGGGGTTTTTTTTTTGGGGGGGAGCTTAACTAAAGAATTTAAAAAGATCTCTGGTGAATAAGCATATCAGATTCTGGCTTTATGCTGGGAAATTCTACTGTAAATGCCTTTGAATCAGTATTTTATTCCCTCTCCCACTTCCAGTTTGATTGTTTATCTCATTTTTTCCTCTTTCACAACATAGCAGTGTCCTCCTCTGTTTTTGTGTTTTATTTGCTGACTACTTGCTTCTGCATCTAAAAAATATGGGTACTGGGTAGCAACTTGAACACTTTTTTTGTTGTTGTTTTGGTTTTTGGTGTTTTGGGTTTTTTGTTTGTTTTGGTGGTTTGGCTTGTTTGTTTTGTTTAACTGTGTTTATATTCTCAATTCTCTTCCTACCCGTGTAACCTTCTGTGATGAGTTAGGTGAATTTTGTCCTGGAGTCACACAATCCAGGGAGTAATCTTCAAGACTTCCTGACACTTTTATAGACACATTGGGTGGATATGGTCAGCCCAGGTTCTCTCAGAGAGAAACTTGGACGGGAGGGCATCAAAGCTGACATCTGCTAACACCATACTGCCAGTTAGGATAGAGCAGGGTGGCAAGGAAACAGTTTTGGCACAGAAAAAGAAGAAGCAATTCCTATTATGGGTTATCAGTGATGCTTTTCAGGAAAGCAAAGGTGGTGGGAACTGTTACTCCCTAAGAACAGACACTGCTTTTAGTGGGATAAGTTGCATGCATTTAGTTAATGGGGTGCTTCGTTCTGTTTTTGGATGGGAGTGAAAGTTTCTGGGCTAGCAATTTCACATTTACTCAAACAATTCTTTAACAAGATCTACATGCTTCAATCAGCATCCATTAATGTTTTTGAACTCCATACCTATTATGATATATCCCCTGAAGAACAGCACTGAACTGTATATTCATTGTATATCTATTTAAAATTTGCATTAACAGAGGAAATCCCAGTCTGATTCTGCAGAATAATGTGTTTTTTTCCTAAAGTACTTCACACCATAGTCCATATTTTCTGCCTATTTACTAAACTTGAAGGCAATGAATTGCTGTTGATTGCATTATTCAGCTATCAGCTTGTTTTATTCCCTCAGAGGGTGTGGGAGGAATGCTCCAAAAAGCCTATTGGAAAGCAGCAGTGCTCCTGCTGCATTTAGTCAAGCTTGGGCAGGTTCTTACTGGACTTCTGTGAAATGGTGGTGCTGTGATACTTCAAAAAGCAAGGAGAAAGAGGAATCAGCTTTTAGCCTGTGATAAGAAAGCTGCTGCAAAGTTGTATTTTGCTTCTCTGTCTCTTTTCATATTAAAATCTGTATTGCTGTGTTTAAACTCCTTTGAGTCTTCTTCCCACAGGAAAAAACCCCTTATATTTTCCCCTGAATTTCTTCCCTTTAGTATCAAACTATTTCCAAGAATCCAGTGTTTTCCGCTTCCATTTAGGATACAGCTATGCATTCCTCCTGCAGTCATCATTTGAATTGCACATCATTTATCACCACTTTGCTCTTCTCTCTATGACATCAAACCTAAGCCATTGCTTTACTCTTAGGACCTAGCTGACCTTTCTCCATGCACCCAAAGCTCAGTGCCCATCTCCAGTAACCATCTGGGAATCAGCCGTGCCACACAATCGCATCCAAATTTTAAGTGCTTGGGTGAGTACTTTTGTGCTGTCTCCTGTTAGCACAGGTGCTTGTGAGCAGTTCCACCGCCTTGAAGTGACCTCATTGCTCTCTTCCAAATGCCTGATTGTAATTTTCCTGAAAACTCTCATAATACCTGCCAGAGACTTGACAGGAGCTGGGCTGCCATGCCTTGGGCTGCCAACAGGCTGCCTGGCATCAGCTGTGGTTCTGGGTGCTCATTTCTCCTTGTTTTGAAACCCTTGCCTTTGTGTTTGCTTGCATTCAAACCCTAAAGCTCAGAGGCTGTGGCTCTGAATTTTGCCTATTTTATGGGCTTTTATGTGCAACCAGCAGGCTTGCCTTGCGAAGGCAAGGGTAGAAACTTGTGCCACGATTGTTGGGGAACATCAGTCCACTCCCTTGTTGTTGTGTATCTAGGAATTCAGTTTTGTTTGATTTTTTCAGTATACAGGAAGCAGAAAAGGCAAAGGTGCACCAGCGATGTTATATCATTCATTATACGAGTACATTGGTGTGTGGAATGAGTGCATGCCAAGGTTCAATAGTCATGGAAAACATTTGTCCTCTGTATGATGTAAGCTGCAGTGTCACCCAGCTGTGTGCTCAGTACCAGCCCTACAGGGATGTCCTTCCCCAGCTCCTGTCAAAAGTGGCAGCACTGTTTTGGGGTCTCTTTCTGGCAATGCAAGTTTGTGTGAACTTTATCTGTTTTCTTAATAAATTTATGCTTGGTTAATTTGAATGGGATATATTTACCAAATAAACAGGATATAGGTTTGTAAACTGAGATCTGTAGTTAAAAGCTTTACTGTTATTAAAAGCCTCACTTTTGGCTGGTATGTACAAAGACAACCAGAGAGTAAAAATTCCAGCTACTTTGTAAGTTAGTTTCTCATACTTAACTAGCTCTTCCTTCCACCTAGTTTGTCAGTGCAAGAAAATACTTGAGCTATATATATTCAAAAAGAAACTAGAAAATAGAAATGAAAATCCTCTCCTTACCCCAAATTTCAGAAGGACCTAAAAAGACTGATATGTACTATTTTGAAATAAGTTATTATAAAAAATCTTTAGCAAGAATTACTGATTTGTCCTATTCTTCCCAAAAGATTCGGTTTTTCAAAAGTTTTTTATGCTTTTGCCATCTAAATGTTAGTCAAACTTTTTAATAATTAAACATGGATGGCAAGAAAAAATATATTAATTATGCATCTTCTAGGCCAGAGAAAGAAGCTGTTTTAACAAGCTACAAAATGATTTAGTATGCATAAAATTTAACATTTAATAATACCACAAGAACATTTATTTTAAATGTTTCCATGTTCCAGTCCTATCTAATTAATATTTCAATGTTGGTGCACTGATTATGCTCTTTTTTCTCTTGCTCAGTGCAACTGAATTTTTTCATTTAACAGCCCTTGGTTGAAGCTTTGACAAACCACACAGCAGAATAAACCTGGCTACTTGAGGCTACAGACTTGAGGAACCTGAGGTACCTCAGAAGTAAGGTAATGAAAAATGGTCTTTAGGAATGCTTCCTTTACAAATATAAGCTATGGTGTATCACCAACAAATTGTACAGGAGAGGGTTTGGAAGGTATAATTTGATTTAAAAAAGGTTGCATCCATCAGATCTGCATTTTCATACATAAGTGCAGAAGCAGTGCAGATTGTTTTGGCTTGACTGGCATTTACAACTGTGCACTGGAGCAAGTGTTCTAATGCCCTTTTGAATTTTAGTTCCTAAATGATGTGATGCACTTGACAGTCTATTAGGCTCTTCAGGAGCAAAGACAAAGGAGAAGCCTTTAAGCTGAGCAATTATTTTCTCTTAAAGTGCAGAAATGTTGGTTGTAAGACAAGCAATGAAAAAGGAAATGTAGACTGATCTAGATGACACGTTCTCATAGTCTCTTCTATGAGTCTTGTCCTTACTAAAATAATACCTGATGTTGTATTTAATTATTTTTTTTTCTAGACAGCTATACAAATCAGAATATTTTCAGAGGAGGAAAACCACTGCCATACTGATTAAGAGGATGTGTCATTAATACTTTTTTTTAGTTTTCCCTCATTTCTGATGAGCTTGTATCATTACAGGGTTTTTGACATTACAAAGAGGTGATGTGGAGTCAGGGCCAAGAGCTGGGAAGAAGATGAGAGGGGGTGCTGGGAAAAGATGCAAAGTGCCATTGCTAAGGAGTGTCTGAACAGGCTGGCTGCTTTGTAGATCCAACTGCAGCTCAGTGTTGCCAATCTCTGAGTCAGTTTTGGACGTGCTTGGGATTAGTGACTTTGCAATTTGTGTTAGGCATGGCTGTGCCCTTGAGGCAACAGATAGCACTTCTGAGCTTGATTTTACTGTTTTTTCTGCTAGTTTCTAAGACATCTGTGACAAAAAATGTTGTGCTTCTTTATGCACTTGTGGGGAAAGAAAGAATTATAAGGAGACAGCAATTCTGATTGAAGTCTCTGCTCTTTCATTTAATCTCTAAATCCAATATTATTTTGATGCTTTTTTAGTGCTCTCCAAGAAAAGCAAAGTTGAGCTATTGATAAGGCTTTATTTACTGGTATTTCCTTTCATCATATGAAAACCAGGTTTTAGGGACTTGTAAGAAATTACTTCCTATTCCTCTCCATAGATTTGATGAGTTTTTCAGTTGTAGAGTGGTGGTGAAGAGGGAGTTGAGGAAGAGAGAATGAAGAGACAGCATCTACCCATCTGCAAATATGAAATGTATTTAGATTTAATAAAGGCAGTGAGCAAAGGGATGGGACTTGAAGATGTGGAAAGCCTTGATGGCTTTGACAAGCCTTTTCTTTATTCTCTTGAGCTAATTGAGTCACTTGACAGGTTAGCATCAGGGCACAGTCAAATTCTGACAGGCTAATATGAGCTTGTGGTTCCAATGAAACATACATACAGCACTCACTATATTTAGTGACAATCAGTGTCATTTTCTGCTTAAATGCAGACAGCTCAACAAATTTATTCAGCTACTTATCTGGAAATGAAACAAGCAACCCAATGATGCAGGTGAAGCCAAAGGGTTAGGTCAGGGGGTCTATTTGCACTCCCCATAATGCTTGGGATCCAGGAGGAGGATGGGAGGTTGACCATTAAGCTGGTCTGAGTGAGACTGGTAGAAGGGGACAAAGGATAAGAACTGCCATAACCTGCCATTTAATATGGTAGACAGAGGAATCTTTCTTTGCCATAATTGAGCTAGAGATTCAAAAGCCTGATGACAAAACTATCCCTGCTTAGCAAAGGCTGCCTCCCTAACACTGAATGAGAACAAAACCACTCAGCATTTCATTATCTTAACTATCTTTTGGAAGGATATTGAGGAAATTGGCCAGCTGGTCTGTGCTGAGAGACAGCAATCCTCAGCCATGAGCTGTCCTTCAAAACTGAGAAAGACTGTGCACCCTGGCACAAATATCCATTAGTACTACAATTCAACAATCAGAATTCTAAGTGATAAATAACTTTACAAAACTCCTTAATATTCTTTTTTGTGCAAATAATTTGCATTTGCTTAATGTCACCTTTGTATGCATGCTTTGGCAAATTTGATTTGGGCCCTAAAATTACTAGATAAATGTCTCATGAGGGCATAGGGAAGAAGGAATATGATTTTTCAGTGTTAACTCATGTTTGTTGAAATTCCCATGACTTGGGGTCAGGACCTGTTTAATTACATCATCTTTGGCTAATGTTAAACTCTTAGCACTGTTGTGCTATAAATCTAGTGAAATGGAGACTCCATGACATTCTCCTCTCTCCTTTCCAACTTTCAAATTCTCTGTTGGTAGAAATTATATTTTTCTGTTGGAGCAGATGTAGCTATTCAGTGTGACTGTAAAATATCTGAAGTATGCAGTGTCAAATCCTTACTGTAGCAAACAAAAGCATGTATGCTTGTAATGGTGTAACATAAGACTTATTTATTTTCCTTTTTTGCTTATGATGATTGAGTTCTGTGCGCGAGCAGAGACAATTTGTGTAGAGATTGTTATCCTTGTCCGTTGCTGAGTTTGTTATGACTGATACTCTGATCTAGTCGTAAAAACAAGAGTTGGAGATGTCTAAGGCTTGTTTCTCTCAGGTCCTATTTGCCTCAGGTTCTCAGGAACCACTCCTGTTCACATGGTGTAGCCGTGTTTTGTATATTCAGGGGACCTCTACTTTTTTCTGATCAACAGAGGCTAACGCATGGCTAACTGAGATGCAAGAAGTCTACACTGAGCTATAAATGGTTAATTTATGTACCATGGCAGGACTTTCAATCTTTGTTTGACAAGTAACAAAATTCAGTTGTCACTTTGGGGACAGAGGAAGAGAAACTTGCATTGAAACCTTGCAGCTAGATTTCCAGAATTTGGCTTTGAACTGCTCTTACTACCCATGGCAGGACTTATATTTAAACTTTTTATTTGTTTTCCAAATGCCAGTCTCCTCAAGAGCCACCATTTTAGAGAAGCTGATGAAAATGTATCTGTATCTTATCTGAAAAATGCGATTATTTTCTGTAGGCTTTATTCCATTTTAAAGTATAACGTGTCTTCAAGATGTATCCCCATCTTCCATCAACAAAAATCAATCTTTCATTTCTCTACAAGGTTATGTTGATTATATGCTAATATGATGATGCTGTCATTCAAAACGAAGATCAATATTTTGATGCTAATGCACTGATTTCAATTTTGGAGAGAAACCTGTAGTTAACTCCGTCATGACAGCTTTGTGTGACATATGGAATTGATCCAACTAGGTGTTATGTTGTAAGCACTGTGTTTCCTCTCCAGTGTTCAGAGGCTAAGATGTAATTTATTCCAATCAGGATGTAGTTTGACAAGCCAACTGAATGGGATGCAGCTGCTGTTGTTAAATATTTCCACCTCTCCCTGCTTTTCAGGTTTTCCCAGATGTCATAATCTTCAGAGCTCTCCATGCTAGCATTACAAGCAGCTCTGCCAAGGGTTAGGAGGAAGTGGGAGTGGGACGTGCTGGAAGGAAAAGTAGCCCATTATACTCTTTATAGGAAGAGATGGACAAAGGGTTTTGATTGGAAAAGCCTTCTGCACTGATGAATAACTAATTCACTTGGAGTCTAAATCTGACAGTTATTCCACACTTGATGAATGCTTTGGAAATTCTATATGTGGAAAGACATCTCATAATAACATGACTCTGAAACAGTGAAGCCATAAGCCTTTTAAAACCAGAGATCTTACCTGAGCTGAAATTATGCTGGTTTTGCTTTGGAATACAAAAACTTTAACAGCCAGTGTATTTTCCTCCACTCCACAAGCCTAGCAGGTGAAAAGCATTGCAGTAGTCTTCACATACCAATAGAAATGCCTGTCTCCTAAATCATTCCTCCCAAGCACATGAAACTTTAGCTGGATAACTCTTTAGGGAAGCTTTGTACAACTTGTCATTGTCCTTTTGCAATGGAATGAGCAGTGGAGCCATCCCATGAGGTCTTTTGAAAGTGTATCAGTGGGAAAGAGTGTATGAAGCTGTCTGCATCTTTTGAAATTGAGTCCTTGTAACTTTTTCACCGGCAAAGAAACAGTAAAGCTTATCTGTATTTTGTTTAACCACAAGCATCACACAAATATGTTACCCTATCCTTGGATAAACATATTTCTTAGAGTTTTCTGTGCTTTGGGTTATCTGACTGGCTAGTTGACTTCAGCAGAGCTCTGACTTTCTTAGTCATTTTAAATGACATCAAAAATACTTTCTCAACAATTTAATTTCCCTTACAATGACTACTTTTGCTTATAGTCTCTATAACTTTTTTTCTACAGTCAATATTTTTTCACTTTAATGGTGAAGTAAATTGTGAGAGAGTTATACCTTTGTTGGAGTGGAGCAAGTGAAATTAGAGCTAGGTCCTGGGTTTTATTGACTCTTGTAGCCTTTGTTGCTGTGATTTCTAGAGCTAGGAAATAAACTTTAGTTTACTACACTTTACAAGCATCTTTACAGGGAGAATAATGTTTTGACTGTTACTTTCATGGTCTTTAATTGAAGGCAAAAGTAAAGACCACCAACAATGAAAGAGTACTTTTCCTCTTTGAGATCAAACTGCAAGGAGAAAGCAGTAGGGAAGACCTACTGGGGTTATGATGTCCCTGAGCAGACTTGGGCATAGATTATATTAAATTTACAACCATTTCTCTATGAATGCTCAGTCTATGCAGAAAGCCTTCCCAACTCCAACACACACTGTGTACTGCTTTGGGAATTGCTCTGAAAAACCTTCCATTGATGGCTTTTAGGTATTTCTGGTTCCTCCTGTATTGGACAGTAGTAGAGAGAATAATCTGCTTTTCTGCTAATAAAGATATCAGATTTTAGAGATTTGGCTATGAATTCTCTGAGTAGACATAGCATAATGCACAGCATTGGAAAGTTCTTCACACTTCCTTACATAGATCTCTACAACTACCAAACAAAGAGGCTGTGAATAGTCTGCTCCCAGGCTATCAGTGACAGGACCGAACAAGAGGATGTACTCTTAAGCTGCACCAGGGGAGGTTTAGGTTGGACATCAAGAAGAATTTCTTCACAGACGCGGTGATTAGACACTGGAATGGACTGCCAAGGAAGCTGGTGCAGTTACCATCCTTGTGGCATTTAAGGGAAGACGGGATGTGGCACTTAGTGCCATTGTCTAGTTGACATGGTGCTAGGTCTCAGGTTGGACCTGATGATCTCAGAGATGTTTTCCAACATAATTGATTATGTCATTCTGTGCTATTTTACCCAGAGGGTCCCCTACGAAGATTTAAACGGGTGTGTAACTTGTCCATTTGGGTAAGGGCCAACTGTATTGCTAAAATGCCAATTAATATGGCTTGTAATACTTTTGTGGTTCATATTCTAGTTTGCTACAGGTTTGGTTTGTACTATTGTTTCATTTCACACAAATGGAAAGCAGGTGAGAAATAGTGATTTGACGGTCATTTCCTAACTTTGGCATTAAGGCTCTATTTGGACAAAGCAGACCACCTGCAATCCACTCTCAACTCCTTGGGCCTACTATTCCCCCTCCAAAAGGTGTCAGCAACATGACCTGATGGAAACTGCACCATCTTTCAAGTCTGCTAGTGTTTATTAAGTTCTTGAGAAACCACTTACTTGCCTCTGGATTGTGTGGTAGTTTTTATTTTCCTTTCTTCCTTCATTCTGCCCTTATGTTTCCTTTTCATATAAGGCAATTGGGAAATCATGTAAAAATAAGATCATTTTTACTCTTGTCATCATCCCCTGATTCTGTTCTGCAAAATAGTATGTATGACCTATGAAAGTGACAAATTGGGCCAAAGTTTATAGGTAAAAAAACACTGTCAAAATCTGATTGCCCACAGCACAAAGTGAATATTTTTTCTGAATGCTGTCTACTCCTTACAATCCACAATACTGCCTCTACAAATTCAGAGTTTTCAATGTTTAGATTCAAGAATGTGTATATGTCTTTATTTTCTGAACAGTGTCTCTTCTGAGAAAAAGTCAAGGATAACACTTGCTTACAGATGGGATTCCCTCAGATCTTTCATCAGGATAATCAGCTTCAGTTTTATTACAATCTATCTTGATTTCTTCTTTCATAATTGCCCAGTCCTGAAAAATGAAGTGGCTACCTGAGTTAAATCTGCAGGGTGGTGTAAGCTGACCTGAAATCTCCAACATGTGATTTATTTCAAGACATTTATACTTTGAATCTGGTGAGCAAAATAGGAATATATTTTGGGTTTTGTGGATTCTTTAAATGTTTGGTTTGGTTTTGGTTTCACAACAACAGTAATTTAAACTATCTAAGGGAAACTTTCAGGATGCTTTGTAGTCACTAAAGAAGTAGACAGGCAGCGGGCATTCTTGTCCAGAAAATCAAGTCTGAATTATTTAAGTGTGTGGAAAAAAAGTTTTTTCCATCTGAAGTTTAATATGTAATTTTTAAGAAGTCATATATTTATCATATGATTCAGCTCAGTGATATTATTTTATGACAACCAGACACTTGAGAAAAATGCCATCAAATGTACACAATTCTGCAAGGATAAATGACAACTATGTTGTAAACTCACTAGTTTCTGAATTCATAGACAGGTGCTCTGCTACATGGCATGTAGTTACTTTTCTTTTTTTACTTCTACTTTCTGCTGGAGCAATTGTTTCTTACTAGACACTTTCAGACCCCCCATGGAGGGAGGACACTAGGTTGAAGTGCTCCTTTGCTGATGCTTTTTCTCTGTTAAGTTTCCCTCAGTGAAAGGGAAATATTCAGAAATATTTTTGGTCATAGAGTAGTTTTATTGGCAGTCAACATAGATTTCATTTCTGGGTATGATGTGTAAACTTCTGGTGCCATCATTCATTCTTTGTAAGGGTCGAATTGACAATGGCAAATACTGAATGCCATTAGTAAAAAAGTGAATATACAGAGCTAAAGGTACTTTCACTTCTTGCATAACATGTTCACAGATTGTACAATTCAAAATTTAAAGAAACCCACCAAAGTTTTGGACAACAATGACACCTGCTGAAAAATGACTGCTTTTAAGCTGCTAAGTAGAAAGAGGTCAACTTTCCTTTAATAACTTGGCAATCAGAGAATTGATTTTAAAATACTATCTGAATGACCAACAACCTTTTTCAATCTTGTCCTTTTTATAGTGGCTAAAGAGTTTACTAGTTTTTTGCTTATTTTTTTTTCTGCAATGTGATAATCAGAAGTTGAGATATAAAGATTTTTTTTCATGAAAACTAAATTATTTGTGGTCAGTGGTTAGTGTCTCCTAGAAATTTATAAATCTTTTAGTGTGTCTTCAAACAATCTTGCTTTGTTAAAATTAGTCTCGGCTTAATAGATCAACTTGTAAAACCTGTTCAGAACAATGAGTACAGCTGGCAAAAAACAACTCCATACAAATATGTAAATGCATTGATCTGCTCTTTCCATCCTGGATTCCACACTGCAGTGGCCAGCCTGCCATTGTTCATCAAAGGAGACATGGCAATGATACAATTGAAGTGGATGCAAGACTGTCGAGATCTACAGCTGTTTAACAGCTCAGATCAGCTTTCATTGTTGGCATCAGAAATGTTATACCCAGGTAGATAAAAAATTGTGTACTGTTATGTGCACAGATGCATTTTCAACTCTGTGCAAGTCCAAAATGAAAAAGCATTTTCTTCTCTCTTCTAGGAATTCCTGTCTCTGTCATTTATGCCCAGATAATATAGACATAAATACTGTTTCCAGAGCTAATTGCAAGAGGATAAATTGCTATATCTTAGAGTAATTCCACTTTCTGCCTTAGAAGTACAATGTTTAAAACTTACTGGTACTTTATATGCTTTATTTCTCATACCCATTACTGTTTCTTGTCTGGTTTCTTCTGTTTCTTTTCACATACAGTCTCAATATTTCACCCTATGTAATGGAATGACTGATATTTATTCTGCATGAGAATGCTCTTCAAGAGGAACTGAGGGGATGATGATTTTCATTATTCATAACTCCATGTTACCTCAGACTGCTAATGTTTTAATTTTGGGGGGGGGGGTTTGTTTGT
The DNA here is from genome assembly GCA_013400495.1 of Nicator chloris. Lineage (NCBI taxonomy): Eukaryota > Metazoa > Chordata > Aves > Passeriformes > Pycnonotidae > Nicator > Nicator chloris. Next base: position 13,128 of record WAAE01015222.1, read on the forward strand.
TTGTTTTCTCTTTGTGATTCCTTTTGCAATGTGGCAGTGGTTTGTTTTTATGGGGTTTTTTGTATATTTTTGGTGTCAGAGCTAACACAGGCAGAGCTTCTACTGATGGCCTGTTATAGCAGAGTAGAAAAAGATCCTGGGAAAAATGTTAACATGGCATGTTCCAGCTGGTGCAGACAAATCTGAACAATAGGATAACAAGTGGACTGACACTCCATATTGTGAAGCTGTTGACAGAAAATTATTATCCAGGACTCTACACATGGAGGATTGCAAATGCATTCAGGCTTTTCTTCAAAGCACAGTTTGCTGAAAGGAAAGGAAGGGAACAAAAATGGGAGCAAATAGCCAGTTCTTAGGACATAAAACTTTAGGAGTGAAGAGCGATGATTTATATTTGGAGAGAAATGCAAGTATCAGGTATGTTGTTTTTTGTTTTTGTTTTTTTAACAGATAGGTCAATTTTTTTTACTGCGTTAGTCAGAACTGTTATCTGACATAACATTCAAATCCAAAATAGAAGCTAAATATATACTGAAACAGTTCACCATAATTCAAATTTTCACTGATGTTGCTGGGTTGGGATTATTAAAAGATTATGTGATGACATCTCTATGAAATTTAACCTAACATCACTGGATAGAGGAAGACTAGCAAGTTGGGCCAATGCCTTTGGTAAATGACATGCAAATCACCATTTCACTAGTGGTTCACAGATCTCTGTCAGTGTGGCTTCCCACCTCCTGTTTTAATGCTGTTTATTACTTCTTGACACACACAGGCTCTTGAAGCTGCAAAACAATGTACAAATATGTAGGAGAAGGGAATACAGGTGACCTTGCCCCTGGTAAGTAACAGCTGTGTTAATTACCCAATACAGCCTTGTCCCTGATGAGTCACAGCTGTATCCAATAAAAATAAGTGTGATAAAAGGGAGTGGGTTAGCTGGTGAGGGGAAGATTATGAATGAGGAGGAACCTCCAGGAAGACGAAATGAGAGGATCATGAAGAAGGAGGATCCTGGGGAGAGAGAATCCCTGCTGTGAGGTCAGTCTGGGTCTGCAGTTAGAGCCTGTTGTTGGAACCTGCAGTCACAGTCTAGCCAGGTACAAGCCTTCAGTCAGAGTCTGCAAACCAATCCATGCAGTCAGAGTTTAGCAGGACATAACCAGCAGTCAGAGGCTGCAAGGGAAACCTGCAGTAGGAGCTTGCTGCAGCCAGAGTCAGTGAATAGTTGGAGTCAGGATGGCTGAGCTGTAGAGAGGAATAAACCAGGGCCCTTTTCATGCTAAACAAGATAAACAAGAAGTCTGAGTCTTGGCTCATTTCTACCCTCTAACAAGAGGGCTGCTGCAACACAAATAGATCCCTGAGACCTCACAGTGAATTTTGCCCCAATATGTAACGACAATTAGATGTGTGGAGATGCTACTGAAGTGGTTCTAAAAGGCAAAGTATGGTGTTGAGTCACAAGTTGCAGATTTGCATGAATTGAAAGTTTTAATGTGATCATTCAGACTGGCTCCACTGGAGCGATTTTATGGCTTTGTGTTAATTTGTCTGGGAGACGTTTATGGTATTAATAATGTTGCAGGTTGGCCCAGCATTATGTTCAGTGTTGCAGTGGACTCACACAATAAATGGATGCTTGGGCTCTGTGAAAACGTGTCAGTCCTCCTATTTCCAAAATATACGGTAATGTTCCCTGCTTCCTAAGAGTCCATTATGTGCCATGAAAGAATTTTTATCAAAGCAGGCATTGTACAACTTCACGTTATGGAAGATTTGTTTGTTGCCTTATTGCCTCTTTCTAGTACCCCATTGCTATCAAACTGCTTGTGATTAACACAATACACCTGTTTCTGTATGCTTCTTTTTAGTCTACATTATTTTTGCTATTAGGTTAGTCCTCTAGAAAGTGATTTTTTTCTTTTACAATTTTTTAGAAGCTGGTCAGGAATTTATAGCTTTCTGCTGAGCAATGAGTGCCTGGAATGAAGCACAGATGGAGCAGCTCTGACAGGACTCTTCCATCCTATGAAGTGACTCACCCTACGACTGTGGAGCAACTGAAGGGTAATTGTGCTTCCTGCTTAGCTTTCCTCTGTCATGGTTCTCTGCACATCCTCTTTCTGGCCACAAGTAGAAAGAAGTGGAAAACATACAGTGTGATGAGATATAAACTTCAAGTGGCTAAGCCTTGGTTAGTGCTGGACACATTCCAAAGCAACACAATTGGAGCCACTTGAACATGTCCTGCCTCAAGATTGCTTTCTGTCAGGAAGATACCCTGAAAATACCTTTATGAGTAAAAACAGACCTGTCCAAATAGACCTTCCCCAGGCCCATTTTCTATTTGTTGGACACTTCTTGTGCCAATCCTCTCAAGTTTTTGTATTGCTGTAGTGTCAGTGTGGGGCTAGACTCTGCTGCTGACTCTTGGCTTCACAGCGTAGCTCCTGCCTCAACTTGTCTGAGTGTTCAAGGACACATCATGCCTTCTTTGGTTCTACCAGTGCCAGATACATGAGAGTCTTCCACTGCTTTGTGTTGTGGTGGATACTTGGCCTCGGCCCGGCCTCTTGGCTCCTTTAATGGGGGCAGAAAGGAACTTTTCTCTGAGGATCCAACTGATTTTGATGTGCAGATAGTTAAGCTTCATGGAGGTCAGTTTTCCACACTGTTCTCTGCATTGCTACTCCTGCTCAGGGCCTGGAATCTTGCTTCAGACAACCAGCTCTTGCACCCTGTAAAGCCCTCCCTTTTTCCCCAGAAGGCCCTACCTCAGGGACTGCTTGCTGCTTTTAGGCTTAATTTCTGTGTCCCTGTTCCTCCCTCAGTCAGAGTTTCAGGGTATAAACTGTCAGGGCACACACTTTACCATCTTCATGGGATTTAATGCCCTCCCTCCCCAAACTATCACTCAGAATAACTTTAGTACTGCTTTGTGGGAAGTCTTGATCTCAAGGTTAGTGTAGAATGAAACATAAGTGTGAGAGGCTATTTCAAGGGCCATCAACATGTATTCTATCACATTCGTGTTAGAAAAATGCTGATCCCAGTCTAGTTACTACATATTCACAATTTTTTAATGAAGAACAATTCTGTTGTTTGCTTTTTGATGCTTACCTGAACCTTGTGAGGTTGTCTCTAAAGTGGTTGTTTTGGTCTTCATTATTAGAAAGGTTTGTATGTACCCCATTAAATCAGTTCTCTTGGGGTCAAGCAGCTTCTGAAAACACTGATTCTAGCAGGCTATTCTAATTACCTTCTCACACTTTTGCTTGATTTTTGGCTTTTCTTCCAAATCAAGTTAAACACTGGAAACTGGATTAAGAAGATACTTGATAATTCCCATTATTTAACTAGTAGCCATCTCACAAAGCTCTTCTCAACAAAATAAGACTTTTGAATACAAATATATCAACCTCTAACAAAACTCAAACACAGAAAAAGCCTAGAAAGCTAACTGAATCTATATAGTATCTTGCCAGTCAACATATGGTGTTATCCATAATTACATTAATCTTAAAGTCTTACAGACCTATCTGTGAGAGTTTAGCAGCTTCACCTCTCCAGTGAAGGCTTTCCCAGCTACTGGTCAGTAGCAGACTCATGCAATGGAACAGTAATCAATATTGTCTTGAACCTTTAGCAAAAGGAGATTGTTTGTAACAAATTCACTTCATGTTTTGCTTTGGAATTCAGTAAAAATAAATTTAAAAGCGTTGTGATCCAAGGCCACTCTTCTCGCAGCTTTCAAGAGATATCAAAAGGCTTTACAAAGGATCAGACAAAAGATTGAGGATTGATTGTCTAGATGGCTCAGCTACATTGAAACAAATTAAATTGGCCTCCAACTTGGAACTTTGGCAGTGTGTCCCTGGGGAGAAAATCCCTGTTCCTCCTGCCTCAGCCTGCAGGGTTCTGCCCTTTTCCCTTCTGTGCAGGGCCCTGCATGAGCAGGTGTAGCCTTAGAGGGAAAGCCTGTGGTGGCTGCAGCTGAGGTGGACAGGGCAGCCCTGTGCTGCCCAGTCTCAATCAGGGTTCCCTGCACGCTCCTGACACGTGGGCCATGCTCTGTGCCCATCAGTCTGCTGCACAGATGGCACACTTGGTGAGATAAGATATGCCCAAGGTTTGCTTTCTTGCCAGTTAATTCTGTAATGTGTTTAATGATGATTCTCAACTCATCATTATTTTAAAAATAACTAGGCAATTTTTTTCAATACTGAGAGCTCAGTTCTGCTTCTTCACAGCCCACAGGAAATCCAAGGCCCAGAAATCTTGGGGGCTTTTCCCTCTTTAGGTATCTATTTCATTTCCTTGTCTCTAGCACTAGGAGAACTGCTTCTGTGCGTACCCAGAGGTTTGGAAGATGTTCTGCTCCATATTGAGAACCTGCAGGTCCTTGGTGTTACTAAGCCAGATTTAGAAAGCATGGTGTGACCACAGATGTTAGTTGTTATCAAACTGGATCCAGCATCCAGAGCAGGTGCATACATTTTTCTCATACATTGAGAAAATGTGAAATAAAAATAGTAATTAATGAGCTTTTCTGTTCCATGATGAGTTTGCATTTGAACCCTGAGTATCTTATGAACTGAGTGAACTCATGTTGATATTTCATTACAGACCGAATAGCATAAATATTGAATGTGAACTAGAAACACTGTTGTTTTAAATTCCATAGAGCTGCTTGGTGCAAAAATCCTAGTCACTCACCACAGGCAGATGTTCAGCCATCTCCAGGGAAGCAGGGCTTGGTCAGCTTCATCACATGTAGTGGTCACTTGGGAAGAAAAAACACCCTACCCTTCCTCTTTCTGCCCCCAGGTATATATGCTAAGCATGATGCCATAAGGTATGGAAGATCCCTTGTATCAGCTGGGGTCAGATGTCTTGGTGGTGTCCCCTCCCTGTTCACATTCAACCCACTCGCTGGTGGGGTGGGGTGAGAGGGAGAAAAGGCCTTGACCCTGACAAGAGTCTGCTCAGCAATATCTGAAACATCCCTGTTGGTGCTGCACTCTTTCCAGCAGAAATCCAAACCACAGCCCCTTACTAGCTACTCTGATGAAAATTAACTCCACTCCAGCCCAAACCAGCACATCAATCTACATATGTTTTGTTTCCAGATTGCATAAAACCATGCCCATTTTTAAAGTTTATCTCCTTGGAACTGGGCACATACACTGGGTTCCAGAAGAGATCATGGTGGGTCAGTCTTGGGATCAGGGATCCCAGATGTGTCCTCTCCCAGCCTGTTGTTGAAGAGATGGCCTTGAATGCTGTGCAAGAGCTGTGCAGCAGTAGCCAAGCCTTTGGTGTGTTAGCCACACTGTTCTAGTCACCAGTGAAAACACAACACTGTATGGGCTGCTACAAGGGAAGTTAACTCCATCCTAACTGGACTGACTGCAGGAATAAAAAGAGACAAAAAGGGATAACCCTGCGGTTGTGGGTGTTTTTTTGGGTTTTTTGTGTTTTCTTTTTTTTTCTTATTTAAGTATGCATCTAATGCTCTGGATCCATAACTTTACAAAAATATTGTTATATTGCTGTATCTGTATTTGGTTGGATAACCTTTGATTCAGCAAGGGGAGATACACTTGCCACTAAAATTATTGGATGTGATTTTCAAACCAAGCTTAACTACATATGAGAGATGTTTTAAGTAATCTTCATGAATTAATAGCTTCATCCTTGTCTGCAGATGAAATGAATTGTTTTGGAGAGGAAGAGTGAAAAAAACCTGGAAATCTCATTGCCGTTTTGTTTCTGGGAGGGGTCTTTGATTTTGGATTTTTTCCTTGCAGACAGTAGCCTGTGTGCACTGATAATCACTGCTGGGAAATGGCAAGCTGTCATTGCTGTGGGACATTCAGGTCTGTCACCCCAGAAAAATAATTCTCTTCTCATGCAGCTGCCATAAAGTGCAGTCTGTTTTTCAGTCAAAGGGTCAGGTGTGGCTGTTGTCTTACCAGGTGCAGATGAATGGTTTAGAAAGCTATGTTTGGTATTGGTAATGAGAAGTTAAAGTTCAGGAGGTATGTTGACTGATAGAAAGTTTTTTCAGTTTTACTCTTGCTGTTTTAGGGTCAGCAGGGAAGTAGAGATCTGTGTAGGTTAGGAAGCTCCTAATTCAGCATTAGATTCCATAGCCATATGCTTGTTAAGTCCTTAGGAATACTCAGGAAGATCATTTTACCTGATACATAACACAGAGCTACAGAGATTTATGGAATTATTACTAGTAGCAGAATTTCTCAAGGATTTAGCCAAAGACATGCTGTTGACAAATATAATGCTGAATGTTGTCTTTCATACTGCCAGCTGATGGCTTTCATTTGACATTGCTGATCAGCCCCTGCGAATTTGCCAAGTTAAAGGATTTTTGTCTTTAACATCTAGACTATATTTTCAGCCAAGTTGAGCTGACACCTCCTCCAAACTGTGTGGTACTCTCTGAGAAATCTAACCCTTGATCTGCTCTCTATTTCTACTTATTCGGTGTTGGCATATTTTATGATCCTGCCTTGGAAATGGAAAGCTTGACTGTTTTATTGAACTCTTGCTAACAACTGTCTCTGTATTAAAAATCACCACTGCCAGGCCTTGGAAATATTTTAGTGCTGCAAGAAACCTTATGAGCATTCAGCTGAATGTGGACATTTTGTAAACAATTCTAGGAAATTTAGGATTTTTTTTCTATACTTTCATTTTATATATATAATCTAGAGAATTAGAGAATGGTGCTGTCTGTGGCTTTCAAGGGACTTGTAAAACAGTAGCCATGCAAGTAAAACAGCACACTATGAAAATAACTGCGTCAGCGAGGATGTGGAATAAACGCTGGAGGTGAAAGAAATTTGTGAATTAATTCCACCTGACACTTATAACTGTGCACAAAACATACTAAGAACGAGGCAATGTAATTATTAAAATTAAATTGTGAAACCACCAATTCAATATGCACCCTTATATTTTTATTTCCTTTTCTTTACAGCAATATATACACTTTTGAAGGCTGTACTATTAACTCAGACTCCATGCCGAAATTCTAGTTTTCTAAATAATAATTTTATATTTTTTTCCCTTATCAAAGGATCTTGCAAACCTCTCATTTTGAACAGTACCTTTTGCTATAGGAAAGTACCAGCAGTCATTATTCAGACTGCTAGATGGGCAATCTTTGGACTGAGTGGTTTCTGGAGGCCAAAAAGCTGGATGAGGAGGATGGGACTACAAGGTAAACTCTGTGAGAACTATTCCTGGACAGAAAGACCTATGTATTTCTCAGGTGCCCGTTACAGAGAAGGACCAATAGCTGTAGCTGAGTTTCAGGTGTAAGATTGTTAAAATTAATGTCATTTTATATGTAATGCTGAACCTGAGTTCAGCATTATGTACAAAATTATCAGCTCAGTTATCCTTAGCTGTTCTGATATACAACCTCAGGGAAGCCAGATTTGCAGCTAGTATGTCCTTAGGGAAATTCACTATTCTATGTTCTCAACTTGGTTTCCTTTTTAAAGTACCATCCCTCTTCATTTTTGTACAATTCTTTTTTTCCCTCCTTCATTCCCCCTTCCCTGCACCTTTTATAGCTATAAACCTATGGTTTAACCAACCAAATCTCTTCTTAAATTTAGTTATTTGAGTTGCCAATCTATTACATGATTTTCTTTC
>WAAE01015222.1:20832-31617 GCA_013400495.1 Nicator chloris
TCTCTCTTTCTCTCTCCTTCTCTTTCTTTCTTTCTCCTTTTCTTCCTTTTACCCTGCTCTTTGTACCATCAGTAAATTCTTCTAAGTATGTCTGGGAAACTGTTTCCTCTTGTGGTTGGAAAGGAATCTGGGATTAAGTGTTTATATCCAGCTTGCCATGGTTTGTGAATCCATTGACACTTAGACTTGCAGGAAAGGTCAGGAAAAGTAACCTTTTTCGGGTTCACCACTCCTTAATCTCATTACCTATCTCAAAAAGTTGTGCTTTCTCTTCTGGTGGGGTAGTTGTATTAAAATATCTGTCTATAAATGAATCTTAAATCTGCTCTGGATGCATAAAGCATTATCCCTGAGGAACCAAAGACCTCATACAATTTTTGAAACATGTAGAGCAGTTTATCAGAATTCAGAGTAATGAAGAGAGGGACACTAATGAGGGTCAGCTTACCAACTGGTGATCCAGATCACAATGCCTGACATCTTAGCAAATTATTCTCTCAGGCACCATCTTTGTGTGGTGTCATCTTTCTTGAACAATGGGCAAAATTTCTCAATATGAGGCATCTTTCCTGAGAAGTTGAAATGCTCTCTAAGTCTAGGGCTACTTGGGTGATGCTACTAATTTTAAAGTGTTATTATTTGCTTGTTTTTAGAACAGACTTTTAATCTGCCCTCAGAACATTTATTTTTTAACACCTTCCAAGCACATATCTTTATTTTTCTTTTTTCTGTTTAAGGGCTTTCTGCAGAATTACAATCTAATCAAGATAAGAGGATTTAATATAGAACTTGAGTGTATTTTAGTGTTATATGATATTAAGCTTACCTTCAGGTAATCAGAATTTGAGGTCACATTTAAGTTAAGGCTCAACCTACAAAAAGCCTCTTTAGTGACTGTACTTTGTGAAACTGTAGGGATTTTGTTAGTTGTTGTCATCGTGTGTCTGATTTTTTTTTTCTTGTTCTTTTTGTTTTTCCAAGAGCTCATGGTAGCAGGATTTTCCGTGTAAAAAGACCAACCTAGCAGAAAGTGCTGACTTTTATCTTGGAGAAATCAGGATAAAGTATTTCATGTTGTGTTTGTAGCTTACAGAATAAAATGTTCTCCATCATGCATGCATCATGAACAGTGCTGTAATCAATACAAATTAAAAGCTGGTGTGTGACACTGGTGGCAAATAGCATGCTTGTAGTTGCAAATACAATCTTCTGGTTTTTCTGGATGTCTCCCCAGCTTGTGATTTGGCTCTGATTTAGATAGGCTCTTGGACAACTGTATTATTCAGATTATATGGGTTTATGTCAGAGGAGTGCGTTTTTTGTTTGCATTTTTATTCTCATTTTTCTCAGTGAGACAATTGTTTGTGGAGAGGACTGCCTTTGAAGGCTCTGTTCTAACTGTTTTATTTATAGCAGTGCTATAGCTGTGTATTCTAGTCTTCCATGTGTCTGGACAATCTGCACCTCTTTTAGTTGCTGGATGTTATTTAGTCTTAGATATCATTCTTTATTCAAAACCTTATTGCCCTGAACCTACCTTGTGGAGCTGTTTTATGAGATTTTACTTTTTTTCTGTGAAACAGTAAATTACTACATCTTTTATGTGAGGTGTAAAGTAGTTTTGAGTGCAAGTTTAGTAGCATAATCGAATTTGATATCACATGAGAAGAAACACCTTAGTAATTCTATCTTTCAACTAGCTTACAACTCTGCCCTAGTACTTGGAGGGGCTGGTCTCACCTAAAAGTAACCTTCCACTGAATTTAGTGAATTTACAAGTGTTTCTTTTTAACTAGGTTCTGGAGAGGGATCTATTGATATTTAAATTCTGGGGTATATTTGTAGCTGGGGCTGGTCATATTTCTGTTTGCCCTGAAGTTTCTGATAAGATCAAGGCCTAAAATAGAAGGAGTGGAAAGAGAGGGAGATGCTTGTGTGACTACAAGCAAAAATACTCCTCTGAATGGACTTCATACCAGTATTTGTGAAAGTGTATTTTTATGAGCTGAATTAGTAATAAGGTATAACAAGGACCAGTAGCTTCTGTCTTCATCACTGCAATGCATTTTAGAGAATTTTAAGAGTAACAACTTAGTTGTACAGTGAGACTTCTGGAACTCTTGTACAGAAACTGTCGCTCAATTTCCTTCTGCTACTTGATGTGTGGGGCTATGCATAACAAGATTTTGGATTCACAGCTTAGTCATGTGAAGGACTTTAAATATATGGGTTTAATATTCAGAAAAGAGTGGTAATGAGTTTGAGATGTGTTTATATCCTTAGCTTGACTCCTTGAAACTTCAATTACTTTTAAAGAAATCAAATATATGAGCTATTTTAATCTATCAATTTAGATTTCTTATGGGAAAAATAAGAAGCATATATATGAAAGATGGGAGGATAAAGAAGTATTGAGTTGGGAAAAGTTGATGCAAGACAGCAAGAGCTCATTTTGATTTGTTCTGACTTTGTGAAATGTAGATTTTAGAAATGTTTGGGGTTTATTTTACCATATTAAAAGTCAGTTATAACTGACCTCTATATTTCAGCAGTCTGGTGTTGTAAGGAAAATGAAGATAATTTTTTCTTGCAGTTAGTTTTATACATGTCCCAGAAGTTGAAATCTTTTTAATTAGAGATACCATATACTAAAAAAAAAAAAAATTATGTCAATTTCTCCCCTACCCTTCTTTATTATCTTTACCTTCTGTATGCCAGCAATGAAAATTAACAAATTCTGTACAAAAATATTTCTAGACAACATTATTTTGTGCCCACTCTGTCATACTCTACTTCACAGGTACACATGATGTGACTCTTACTCAATACTGTGTTTAGCAAACCTGTAGAAAATATTTCGTACAAAATCAGAAAAGAATTTTCAAAGGTAAAATTGCTTTTTTTCCAGCTTTTATATTCTTTCATACAAGGCTTTAAAGGAATTTTCACATATGCCCAAGGCTTCTGACATTAAACATTGTCTGAGCTTTGAGAAACCTACCAAGTGGTCTCTGCAAAGAGGCAATATATGGCAATATTATAGAGAGCTTGTAACTCCAGCAACAGCAAACATATATGATCCTATTGACACGTTTCTTCATTACTCTATGCTCACGGCACAGTGGGTGTAAGCTTTGTTCTTTTTATGCCTCCAGCCATGGCAAACAATCAAGGTTATGGCTGTTGCAGGAAGGATTTGTGTAACTCACGATTTGGACGATAGACCCTTCCCCCAAAGTCATCAGGTCAGGGAAGAATCACTGATTGTAAAGTCACTGCAGCTTTGCTTGTGTGGTGCTCACTCAGTGTTGTAGGACTCTTGCTTAGGACTTTCTCTCAGGGGGTAGCAGGAGTCAGGGAGCTCTGAATTACCTATCTTCCTAGTTGCTTTGCAATGTGCAGGTAAGGAGACACGGTTCTGACTTGGCCTGAGTCAGAACTCACTGATTCCAAATTGCAGGCCACTGTCATGGAAGAACAGGAATGTTCTTCCTCCTCATGTTGTGTCAGTAAAGGGAAAAACCCTGCTTTGCAGGCTGTCTCAATATGTTTGGCATAATAAGCTCGTGACCACGGCTGACATTACATCTGTTTGAGTACAGGGGTGTACACAGGACCTAGTTATTTCTAGACATTCCATTACCAATTAGAGCCAGCTTCTGAGGCTGCACCTTCTAGCTCCTGAGCAAGGCAGGGGAGGGAGGAAAATTCCCCCTCCTTCCCCATAAAGTTCTCCCCTCTAGCCACTAAAGTTCCACTAAAGCTGCCAGATGATGACAAACAGTCTCCTGCCAAGGAGCAGTATAGAGGGCTGTGTTGCAACAGGCACGCACAAATCTCCCACTAAGGTCAGTGATGACAGTGCTTGCCTTCTTAGTGGGTGCATCTGCTTTCACTCGCTCTTTTCATAAGCACAGAGGAATCAGATTAGAACTTGGTTTTTAGCTGGGAATTTTTTCCACTGCCTTTATTCTCATCTCCCAGTCTACCCCAATGGTGACACAAGACTCAGTCTGGATCTGTCTCTTATTAGCAGAAATGTTGCTGATTTCAGAGGAGAGATTCAGATCAGCAAAATATCCCATTCCAGGAAAATCATGCATTCAGCTCTGAGATGTGATGCATAAGAGTCTTTACTGCTGAGCTACAGGAAAAGTAGATTTTACTTTGACATTTCTATTCAGTGCCATGGCCAGATGGAAAATGTTAGGGTCACATGTAGGCTCTTCTGTCTTCCTTTTTGGAAGAGTAAATGTGATTACTGTAGGGTAAAGAATAGGCAGTGAAACTGCTGTCTTCTCCTCACAGTGGCCTGCTCCAGTGTGCTGTGAAAGGCTGATGGGTTACTGCTACTCGTGCTGTAACCCAGCCTTGTGCTCTATCATGGGCTGTAAGGATCCAAACCCCTTCAAATTCCCTGGGAGCCACAAAAGTCAAAGAGCGTGTGCAATTCAGGGGTTATGCTCTCATGTGGAATTACTGTGTTCTTACCAGGCTCTTTGATACTCTTTGCCTCTGATAGGTAGTCAGGGACTATGTTTAGAACATCAGCCTTTCTTTCTTTCTTTGCTTGCTGAGCCAGAGAGGTAAGGACCAGAAAGGTTTTCCCTAATGTAGTCTGCTTTCTAAGCATCTCCTTGCATATGGAGCTAGTGCTGAGTGGAGAAATGGAGAAGACTGGGGGAGACAGAGATGCATTTAGGGACGGACCTGAACTCTGAAAATATTCCAAAGTTTGATCTGGCCCATAGGAGAAAGCAGGTTAGGAGACTGATCCTGGAGGAGGATCAATATCGGCACAGAAACCTAGAGGTCTCTGCAAAAGCTGTCTATTTCTTGGGAACAGCTCAGAACAGGTGTTGAACAAAGAAGATTAAAAGTGACCCTCATTTCCTTGCAGGAAGAGGATAGGGAATGATGAAAGTCTACATTAAGTAGAACAGAAAACGTAGATCAAAATTTATTAAAGAAGACAGGCAGGCATGGTAACCACACTGTTTATACTTGGGTATCGTGTTTTGACACAACTTGAGAGCTGAGCAAGTTTATCTCCATAAAGGGAATTCCTTCTTTCTTCCCTCTTTCCTAATTGCTGGGATCTGGGGACATGCTTTAGGCAACACCTAACCATGCTTTTTCTGATTTTACCTTCTTTCCTAGTCGTGTAGACCAGATGAATATCTACCCTGAGTTGGCAGGACCATTTCTGCATTGATGCAGTGGAATACAAATATCAGGAACTTCCACAGTTTGGACCTTTCTCTTCATAAGGACAGACCAACAAAAGCAAACATTCAGGGAAACATGACTGAACTAAAGCATCATGAGTAATCTTAGGGTTATTCAAACACAACTTTTTGAAAATAGAGAAGAATCAAGTGTATCCTTTATTGTTGACTGTCCTGGAGTACTTCAGCACTGAATTACATAAATAGCTTTTTATCTTGAAAAAGAATAATTATGTTTACTGTAAACGAGGAAGATAAAAGTTTTTGTCAGAAGTGTTTAATCCTATTCTCATGATAATGCATAAGTGGGTAAATTGAACTGTTTCTGAAACTTGATGGTGGACATTGCATAGCATGTTATGCAGCATAAATGATGCATAATTTCTCTAGCTTGAAAAAATACTTGAATGTAGTTCTGCCTAAATTCATCTCCCTGGAGTTTGAAACAAAAGGGAGAGAAGAAATGTCAGAACAGCTTGCAAGAAGATGCTCTAGGATGTAATGAGCCGTTTTCAGTCATTTACCAGCGGTCCTTACTAATCAGTGAGGTCCCAGTTGACTGGGAGTTAGCAAATGTGATGTCCATCTACAGGGAAGGCCAGAAGGAAGATCTGGGGCACTATAGGCCAGTCAGCCTGACTTTGGTGCCAGGGAAGGTCATGGAGCAGATCTCTTGAGTCCCATCACAGAACATGTGCAGAACAACCAGGGCATTGGGCCCAGTTTCATCACACACGAGTTGTCCAGCATTATTACAGGCTACCCAGGGAAGTGTTGGAGTCACCATCTCTGGCAGGATTTAAAAGTGGGTAGGTGTGGCATTTAGAGAGACAGGTTAGTAGTGGACTTGGCAGTGCTTGGCAGTTGGATTCAATAATTTTAGAGGTCTTTTCCAACCTAAACAATTCTATGGTTCTATGAAAGGTGTGGGATTTATGTGTTAGCTCAAAGCAAGGAGTTTCTTTCTCAAAGAAACCAATTGGTGTCTATTACAGCGGATGAGTTGTGGAGGCTGTCTCATCCTGAAGCATCGTCAGCTTTAACCAGAGTTACTGTACTGCATCTGATGAGTGGATTTAACAGTTCCTTGGAGCACATTTTCAATACTTTAGTTGCAGACCTTACAGACTTCAAGGGAAGAGCAATCTCAGCTTCAAGGAAAGAAAATGAACTTTTCAATGGGCACCGGGCATAAGAATATCTGTATATTTCCTAGAATATATTTGTATAATATTTTTTGCATCCTAATTTTGCTTGAGTTGGAGCTGAAACATGCAGAGAGAGAAAGCATGTGCAAAAGAGCTGAGCTCAGGTGTTCAAAATTGTGCTGGATTCATTAAGGTGCCCTGTGCTATATATAAATCAAGAATGGATTAGGATAGTCAAAACCAGAAGACATGGCTGGCAGTTGTGTTTCTCGGTCTTGAACTACTCCATCATTTATTGTGACAAGATGATATTCAACAGCTACAGATTGTTTGCTCACTTGACTGCTTAAATACAATGTTGAGGCTGTTGTTGTCAGGGCCAAAGCTAGGCATGGTGGTTTGAGCACCCTGCTGGGTTAGACAAAACCCTTTTCCTGAGTGACTTTCTTACTCATGCTCCTGGGGACTTCGAAGTTGGCTCTGTCAGACAAAGATCTCTGTTCCTCAGCATTCTTATGCAGCTGTCTGCAGCCTTTCTTTTCTTATCAACAGCTTTCTGTTTAAGCATCACTCATCTTGTGTATTGTGCACCAGACTCTCTTCTACATGGGCAGCTGGTGATGATGGCCTTTAGCAGCAATGGCAGATGAGTTCCTCCTTTGCCTGCTGCTATACATAGAACTTGGCTCTGCATAAAAATCCTTGAAGTGTGGCATCTCATAACATCTGGGCAGTGCCACACAACTGGGTCCCTGGTGCTGCCTTCTGGGGCCCTCAAGAGTGTGGTGACAACCTGCCAGCTGGAAGACCAGACAGGCACACTTACCAACTACTACAAACTCCTGCCTTCATTTGAGTAGATACTGGTATTGCTGGGAGCAGGGGGTACTGCCTTTTACTTTGCTGGCTTTCCTGTGCTGCCAGAGCCATAACTGGATCTCCAGACTGTCAGAGATTTGCTTGTTTGCCTCTGAACTAGACAACAGATACTACATAGGTTGTGCTGGAGCTGGTAGCTACATCCACAGGTGTAGGGTTTCTGTGGCAGTTCTCATTCCTTTTCCCCTTTACATGCCACCTTTTGCAGAGCTGCCAGATGAAGTTTCCACAGCAGAAGGTCCCTGTGTAGAGCCCTGTTTGGGCAATACAGAAGCTGCGCCAGTGGTGCCTTTGAGGTTTTAGCTCTCAGGGCTCTTGATGAGACCAGTAAACCTCTCTCTGTTCAGTGAGGGGCTGCATCACAGGACTGGGCCCTGTCCCAACAGACCCTGGGGACCTCCAGCCACCAGGGAACCAGTACTGCCTGTGACACCCAGCACAATGAACTATGCAGAACACTGAAGCTTCCGAGTGTTTGTTGGTGCAGCCTCTGTTCAGGTGCCATGACATGCTTGTAATGTACTGTGTTGGGTTTTGCTGAGGTAGAGATAATTTTCTTCACAGTGCTGGTATGGTTTGAATTTGTGCTGGTAACACAGGGATGTTTTTGTTATTGCTGGGCAGGACTTTCACTAAGACAAGGTCTTTTCTTCTTCTCATCTCAGCCAACCAGTGAATGGGCTGGAGGTGCACAAGGAGTTGTGAGGGGACAACTCTGGGACTGCTGAGCTCTACTGACCATAGGGATATCCCACACTATATGGCATTATGCTCTGGAGATAAAGCTGGGAAAGAAGCAGGAAAAGAGTACATGTTGGAGTCACAACATTTGTCTTCCCAAATCACTCCTACATGTGATGGAGCCCTGTTCTCATGGGGATGGATAAATACCTGCCTGCCCATGGGAAGTGGTGAATGAATTCTTTGTTTTGCCTTGTTTGCATGCATGTAGCTTTTGCTTTACCTACTAACTGTCTTTATCTCAGTCTACAAATTTTCCCACTTCACTCTTCTGATTCTCTCCCTCACCAGCAGGATGGAGCAGTGAGTGAGTGGCTGCATGGTGCTTAGTTGACAGCTGGGTTTAAAACATGATATGCACAAAGCTTAAAAATATCCCTGCTGAGTCACTCTATAGATGTGTAAGTCCTCATATTACGTGCATCCTTGTGGGTGTATGTGGTTTTCTCCTTAATGAGCTTGGCAAGGATTTCTGGAGTGGAGGGAAGGAGAGGAGAGGAAGAGTTTGCCCTCCTTTGTACCATGTGGCACACTTTCCTCTTAAGCTAATTTATCTAGAAAATTATTTGTAGTTGTGGGGACCTGTGACACTTGGCAACAGAAACAGAGTTGTGTCTTGTGGCACAGCTGCAGCAGACATTTAAAAGCCACAATACAATGAGCCTTGTATTTGTCAGGAGGTGGTGGGCAGTGTAGGCTGGGCTATGCTAACTTGTAGGGAAGATGTTTTTATGGCAGTTCTGGAAAAAATGGTTGTACTTTGCTTTCCTCTGTGGGTAACTGGACTTGATGATTCAGGTGATATTTTCAAGCACTAATTTGTTTGAAGCACTAACATGCCTTTGACAGAAGATGGTAGGTCAGATCCTGCAGACTTCAAAATTCATTTGATTTCCAATATTTCCTTCCAACCAGTCTGGGCTTTTCATGTTGCCCTTGATAAACCTAGAAATGTTTTAGGTTAGATACCATACGGCTAGGGAATTTTGCAGGTTTCTGCTTTCAAACAAAACACCACTAATAAATGAGAGTACTGCCAACGTACGATGTGGCTTTTCAAAGGTCTCTAAAAGATTAAGGAATGTGTCAGGGGGTGAGCGCAGTGCCATTTTTCTTCCTTTCTGTGAGATACAGCAAGTGGTGGGTTTATCAGCTGTTTCACATGTTTTGATAGAGATAAAACAAACAAGAATTTCTAAATCTGTGTTCTCGGTAGCTCTCCTGCCTTTCCTTCACTTGCAAACAATCTTGTCTTACTGGTTGTTGTTTTACTCTATGCTATTATGCCCTATTTGTTTCTCTTTTTTTTTTTTGGTCACCTTATCTGTCCCAAGAAATTGTAGCTTTTTTTTTAAAATTGCATAAAACAGGAATATTTCCAGGGTATGTACAGCTATGCTCTTGAACTTGTGACATTTAAAGGGCAACGGAATGCTAATGTGACTAATAAACCAGGAAAAATGGCTTTATATAAGTCAACGTGAAAACGGCTCAACCTACCTTTTAAATGGACTAATTTAAATAACATTCATTCATAGGGGCATGGAAGGAGGCTGCAATAAAAAAAAAAAATGAGCAAGCTCTTGTCATTCTCTTTGGACACCTTTAAAAAAGATCCAGACAACTTTTCTTGTGATGGACACTCCTTTACCATTTATTTTCTGCAAATGATAAATCACAAGAGTAATGGACAGTAGGTTTTCCTTTTGTTTTCATTCTGCTGTAAAAAATGTTATAACCTAAAAGCGATTTTATTGGATTTTTTTACATTGATTTTTGGATTTTCCTTTGAACGTGTGCCATAAAGTTCCACATTTTATAGTTCAGTATTTCTAGCTAATGCTATGAGGCCTATCACAACTATGTATTACACTTGCAGGTCAAATCCTTTCTGAACAATACTAAGGCTGTACTGATTTTAAATGTATGGCACACGGCTGTTGTCATGAGAGTGTGTATGGATTGAAAATGAAGGAAAGCACCCATAAGTTTTAAATTTTGGACCTATCCTTTCCACCCTGATCAAGGTTTCTCAGCCAACATGGAAAAACACCAAGATTTTCAGATTACTACAATAGTCAAAAGGCCTCAAATAACAAGAACAATTTGTGATTATGACCCACAGTAATTCTAAGGTATGTTATTATTCTGAATACAATTGGTTTATTTGATTAAAGGTATACATATGAAGGAAATTGGGGGTTGAAAGTTGGGAGTGTCCCATGTATATGTGCTAAAGCTTTCTACTTGCAATAAGAGAATTATAGGGGTTTTTTCTGTTTCTTTATCAACAACAACAAACCCCAATCACTCAGAGAGTAAGCAGATAAAGATCTTATATGACAGCTTAAAAGTACTCTTGACTAATTAAAATTAAAAGCCTATTAAAATATTGTTTCCTTTAATGCAAGTTATTCTTTCATCTTTTCCAGTAACGCATCACCTATTAAATTTTTGATGTGGAAAATTAGTGCTTCAGGTCTGAAGAGAGTGACAAGCACAGTGTTGAGAGAATAACAAGAATAATGTTTGAGCTATAATTTCAAGATTAATAATGCAGGTTCACCCTTCCTAGTGGAACAGAAATGTGGACACTTCATGAAAACTCCATACTGTAAGTTAAGTTTTGTCTTCATTCCAAACAACCAGTGATATTGATGCTTTCTTACACTTTGATTTTACAATATATAGAATGCTTTATTATGCCTCTTTTTTGTCCCAGTACCTCAAGGTGCTTTCTCTTGTCTTCCTGGCTCTGTGCCCTGCTCTTAATATTCTAGCTTAAGTGT
>WAAE01015223.1:0-166439 GCA_013400495.1 Nicator chloris
ATATTAATATATATTAATATATAGACAGAAAACACGATAGCAAAATAAGACACCATTTTGTTTGTATACTATTTATTAATATACTGTTGAGTTGTGTAAAAGAGGGGCCTCTGATCATAAAAATGTTCCCAGGGAAGGCCATGGCACTACTTGTCTGTGTAATGATAGCAGGTTTGTGCTGTACCTTGGTAGCAGACTATCAGAAACCTTTGTTTGTTTTATCCGCTAATTCATTATGATTTATTATCATTCAAAATTCATGGGTGTAACATGAAAAGTGCATTTTCATTTTGCTGGGCATCATGGAATCTTCTCATGACATTTTTTGACCTTATATCTGTTATAAGCCATTTCCATCAGCTGGTTTCACAAATGTTATAGTTAATATGTGTTATCAAAAAGCCCTGTTTTGAGGCTGCATGCCCATGCTTTATCCTATATACCTGTAGTTTCCCTGTCTGAGGGGTTAGGTGAGTGGGGCAGAGTTTGCACTATACCTAAAAGTACCTAACATGCAGGTTATAGCAGTGTTCAGACCACCACTGAAAGTCTCCTGACACACATAACTTTTGGCATTATGTTATTTCTGAGAAAAAATCCAAAGCTGTTGATGCTGTTAGGTAACTCTTTTGACTTCACTGAATTTGCCTGGGGCAAACGTTAACAGTGATACTACATTACACATTGACAGAAACACAAAGGTGCACATTTTAAAATAAATAGTTGTCTAGACTAATTTTTTCTCTTCACAGCAGCCTACAGTAGCATCAGACAGTAATACAGAGTGAATTAGCACTTGGCTCACCTGCACAAAGAAGCTGGACATTGACATGCTCATTTTAAAGCCAGGGGAAGCAAAGAGATGAAGACCAATGTTCTCAGTCAGTGATAACTCAGCTCATGTATGTGCATTATAAAAGACTAAATGGAGGTTGAACTTCACACCTTTACTACAGTATCTGCAATACTTTTCCAGAAGCATGGTACGAGAACTTCTTGCTACTCAAAACACCTTGACTGTCCATCATAAAGTATGGAAGTTTTCTGCTGTCACTCAAAGAACCCTCTAAATGCTCTTCTATAAGCAGAAGGGCTTGATTTGTTCTCTTGTCTGTATCACTCATCTATGTGATCTTTTGTGACACTTTAACCCAGATTCTTTTTTAATTCCTACAATTCACTTTCTTGAATAAAAGTACCAACATAAATTGCTTGCTTTAGGAAACTGCTGAACATCTGTGGTACCTAGTTTACCCTGGGTCTGCCTGAACAATCCTTGTTTGGTCATTGGTGTCTCAGTTGAGGAAGTTTGGGAATAAAGAGACGTGTGATAAAGGTGACTGAAACAACACAAAAGAGCAGAAGAGACATGTGACCAGCCACAGCAGGGCATCCCTGGTAGGTGGAAGCCCTGCTGAACAAGGGTTCTTTGGACAAACAGCAAAGTCTGCTTTCTGCAACCTACAGCAGTTTTGTTCTCCAAATCACACTGTCAATTCAAACTGTGGGACATAAGTGCAGCTGGCAAAATATGGGGCCAGGACTTTTCCCTTTATGGGAAGCATTACATTTAATAAAGTGGTTTTTTCATCCACATAAACACCAAAACAACAAAGACTCTTATGTTGGTAGGAATTAAACTGTTCTAGCTGCAATCTCTGCCACTCTGGTGTTGTGGAGCTAGTCCTAACACAGGAGAAAAGATCCTGCCTTTTTGCTTTATTCCCTGGACAACCATCCTATATAACCCAACTGCTACCTCATTCCCATTGATGGAAAGTGGCCCTCACCACTGGTGCCAAAAGGGCACAATTGAGCCTGTGCCAAAAGAACAAATGGTGTCAGCACATTTCTTAAGAATCCGGATGACAGCATCACAACAACACATTAGCCTTGATATAGAAACACAAAAACATCATTATAATTATCTGACAAAATTGTGCACAGGGGGGGATTTGGTTTCTGGGTCATGAGGGGAACAATGCAACATGTCCATAGCACAGATGGTTTTTAACCTGCTTGTCCTCTGCCCATGGCTTTCCTTCCCTTTGACTTAAGTATTTGTCTTCCTGATATTTTATTCTTTTCCCTCTGAGCTCTCTCCTCTTTTACAGTTACCTCCAGTTTTACCAGCTCTTCAGTTCTTTCCATGATCTCCATTTCCTTTAAATTGGATAAATCTATTTGCTGGGTCAACAACATCTTTCTGCTTCCTTTCATGCTTGTAGTGACACTTATGTTTGTCCCTTTTTTTTTACCATCTTCGATTTGTTTCTCAAAACTACTGCTCTTCTTTTCATAAAGTATCCCGATACCAAGAGGAAAAAAATAGTAATAGAACCTGAACTTTCTCATCTTACTTCCATTGCAAATCACAACTCTTTCCTCCTCTTTCCTAAGTTTCTCTTCTACATTTTCCTCCCCATACCTGCACTGTCATTGGACCTCTCTTCCATGCCTTGTCACAATCTCCTCAAAGTGTTTTTATCCCTTTTTTTATCATCAAGTATTTTCACTTTCCTAGTGCTTTCCCCACTTTCTACTGCAAGGTTTATTGCCTTCCCCATTTAAAAGTACTCTTGACTTCCCCTTGGTCCTTCAGCTACTATTCTACCTTCTTTCTTCCTTTCATCTCCAGGCTTATTGATCCTGTGATTCTGTGATCTCGGGTCAGTTTCAGTTCCATCAAAGCTGCCTTCTTCCCCTTGCACTCATCTTCAGACACACTTAATGGGCAATGTCTTCTAATCAAAATTTTAAGGAAAATATTCTATTCTTAGATATGCTTTCCACTTTTGTTGGGGCAGTTCTAGTCTTTTTCTTAAAATTGCACTTCCTATCACCACCTGTTACTCTGGTGTTCCCTGGTCTTCTTACTCTCTTCAAAGTACTTATCAGAAGCATATCCTTGCCTTCCCTTAGCTCTCAGTGGGGATCCCAAATGTGTCTGTCCTTTCTTCCATTTTCACTCATCTTTATAACTTACTTCTATTTAATCTCGTCAACTGAGCACAAATTCAATTATCCTCTCAATACAGATGACCTACAAATCTCTTCCCCTGCCCAAGACCTCTCCTTTAAAATCTTAGCTGAGTATCATTGTTGCACCTAAGTCTCATTAGCTGCAATACTGTTAATCCTGTTTGTGAGTTCTTCTGTGCCTCAAACATTAACTCTGTCCCCTGAAATCTCATCATGAGGTAGCACTTCTCCATTTATTTCTCAGTCAGTGTGATGTCTGTTAGCTCCCACTTCCAGCTGGTTCCTGGTATCACACTGCAGCATTCATTTATTATTGGTTACACACATTGAAATTTAATTTTGCTAGGAATTAAAAATGAGAGTCTTTTTAGAACTAGATTTAAACTTGAACATGCTTAAGATCTTACTTCCCAGCTGAGTGGCAAGCCATGTAGCATTTTGAAATAAATACAGTCTATTTATTATAAGATATATATTAAAAATACACATCCTCTATCCTTTGAGATACTACATCTTACCAACTATCCCATACAATCAATTATCATCCTATCTCAGCCAGTTTAATAAAACTTTCTTTAGCAAATGCTTAACACTGTCCAGCTAGATCAGATGGCCATTTACCAAGTACAGAACCCTTCCTTTGCAAACCCTTACCTTGCTGCCACCTCTGTCTTCCTCTTCAGATTCTCTCAGCCTACTGCCATCCTACCTGTTTTTGATCATATCCAGCCCTGAGCACTTGCCCTTTCATCATCTCCTTGTTCAAATTTGAAATGAACATTTCTATGCTGTCTTCTACACAGCCCCTTACTCTCGATAGGCAATCCACAAGTATGTGCAAAGGATATTAATTTTCTCTAAAAGCCACATTAAAGCATTCCTTTCCTAAGCAGTCTTGGGAAAAAACACTGCTAAGCAGAGCTTCTGCTGTAGTAGGGCTACTGGTATGTACCAATATTGTTTCATTTTTTGTCAATTTGTTGTTCTATTTATTGTGTCATGACCTATACTTGACTGAATTTTATTTTTTTTTTGGATCAGGGATTATCTGTTCTATCCTGGTACAGGATGTTACAAAACAGCATAGACAGCTACCACTCACCATTTGTAGGAACAGCAATATTAGCCTGTTGTCCTGAAATAAACTGTCACCTTCTACTAATATTATTCATCTTATGTAGAAAAAATGAAGTGCAGGTCTTATAGCAAGTTAATTTGCAGCCTTTGTTAAAGGAAAATATGTTTAGCTGATTTTTCTGTTGTTCTCAGCAGGCTGCCCAAGACAGCAATCCTGGGTGTGAAAACACTGTTGATTAGAGGCTGGTGGTGCATCTCCAGCCTCTGCCTCATGATGTGCTCAGAGGTGAGGAAGACAGATTTCCACCTATTTATTGTGCAATCATTGGTGATGATTTAATCCGTAAATCCAGTGACTTTCACTTGTAAAATAGTAAATAGATATTTAGAGAGAGAAAAGTTGTTCGTAGCAGTGAAGTAGCTGGATATGAGCAGCAACATGGGTGTTTTTCCACGAGGGCAGCCAAGTGTACCAGAGTCACCCAGAAACCGTTAGGCTCAGTGCTTCTCATCACACTTAGTTGGTGGTCTCCTGACATTCACTTCTTGGGCTCTGTTCCAATAATTTGTATGAAAAGTGGCATTTTTTCAAATGTGTGTAACACTATGGTTTGGCAGTATTCCCAGCAGATTCCACCAAAGATAAGCTGCAGAATGGGAGAGATGGATCTGGATCTGTATTATATTTTCAGATAACAAGAAACATGATTCTTCTGAATAATTTCAAAGGATATCAAATAGCTTTTTTTTTTTTTCATTTAGCAGGAAAAAGAAAACACACTACTGACTTCCAAAAGTCAGTACTGTGTTCCAGACCTCTTTGGTTCCAAACTGACTTGGGTTCCAAACACTGTTTTCCACACAGGGACAGATATTTAGGGGATACACGCTTCTTCCCTCTGTTCTACAAACCCTCAGACTCGTACCAAAAGAGCACTAGAACCAAAAATGTGCTTCCTCAAGTAAACATCCACAGCATGCATTTCTCTGAATTAGTGATGATTCAACAGTGGTTGATAAGGGAGCAGAGCTGTGATACCCTCCCTGGCACATGTTGTTGAGCATCTCCTCTGTGGGCAACAAGATTTTATTTGTATCAAATTAAAAAATAATTTTTAAAAAAGTGTGAGAGAATGTTGCACTTGCCACGCTAAAACATTGCACGAACTCTGACTCTGGTTTAACTAAGAGAGCTAACTTTATTACATCACTGACTCCATTATATAGTATATTAAACAAGCCTAGGCATTGGCAGGCAAAGTCAACACTTCTCCTATTATATTGGTTAAGACAGGTGTCTATCAAGAGAACTCCTCTTCTAAGAAAGAATGTAAACAGTCTCTTATTTACAGAAAAGTTCATGAGAAAAGAATTTCTAAAAGGTAAACATTAGAAGGCTGAGAAAAGCAGAGCAACAAGAGAAAAGCTGTATAAGTATCCATATGTGAAATTAGATCTATATATGACATTAGATCTATAGAATAAGTCTGTTTCAGTCATTTGTCACTCAGGCCAACTTATTGGCATGTCTAACATAGTTGAGTTCCAGCTCAGTGCACACACACTCTGATAAATGGTCTACAGAGAGAAGAACTACAATGATAATTTGATATTTCATTGTATTAGTTATTCAAATCATGCTTCTCAGTCCATAATGTAAATGTCTTTTACATTACCCTCCACCATAGCATATTTATAAATTATTCTGGTTTGTAGAATATATGAGATTTTTCAATCCCTCTATCTATCTATCTATCTATCTATCTATCTATCTATCTATCTATCTATCTATCTATCTATCTATCTCCTAATTAAACACTTGTCAAATATGCTCGTTAGCTTAGCATTAGTTTAACACTAGGTTAAAAACTAGTGTTCATTTCAGTGTTTCTCTGCAAGAATTTCAGTATATTTGCTGCTTGGGATATCATTCACTTGAGTTCATGCTAAGAAAGACAATAAAATTAAGTAGCAGCTGGTCATTAGAAGCTTATATATTTCATATTCAGTACACACATGCTTTTTAATCCTAAATAAATTATATTAACCACAATTTAATTATGCGGCTGCCCTATTAAATTAGAATTAGGGGCTAGAGCCGACAATGAAACTAGTCAGAGTTCCACCATCTGCAGATGAGGCTTTGCATGACCTACTGGGTATTTTTAAAAATTTTAGTTATAAAAGTAGTAATTGCCTATGGATATTTAAAACACCCCTGACAGTTGGCATTTATCCACTATTAATGTGTAACCAGGGGTCCCCTTCACTTGTCTGTAATTCAGTCATCATTAGTGATAAATTGCAGAAAAAAATGTTTTGTTCATAGAGTAAAAAGAAATGGTGGTAGTTTCTGATATGGAAAGATGCTGAAGATGCACATCTTGGCACTGTCCCACACAAGAACCTTATCTCTACCCCGGAGACAGATAGACCACTTAGTGGATGAGGAATTGGCTGTGTTGTTGCAGATGTTGCAGTCAATGGTTCATAATTCCAAGTGGAGGTTGGCGATGATTGGCATGGCTCAGGGCTGGCACTGAGACCAACAGTGTTCAACATCTTTGCTGGTGACATGGGCTGTGGGGTCCAGTGCTCCCTCAGCAAGTTCACTGACAACACCAAGCAGCGGTGCAGATGGCTTGCTGGAGGGAAGGGATGCCATCCAGAGGGACCTGGACAGGCTTGAGAGGTGGGCCCGTGTGAACCCCAAGAAGTTCAACAAGACCAAATGCAAGGTCCAGAACCTGAGGCAAGGCAATCCCAGGCACAAATGCAGGCTGGGCAGAGAATGGATTGAGAGCAGCTCTGAGGAGAAGGACTTGAGGGTGTTGGTTGACAAGAAGCTCAACATGACCCGGCAATGTGCACTCAGCCCAGAATGCCAACCCTGTCCTGGGCTGCATCAGAAGCAAGGCCAGCAGGGTGGTTCTGCCCCTCTCTGCTCTCATGAGACCCCACCTGGAGTCCAGCTCTGGGGGCATCGACCTTTTAGAGTGGGTCTACAGGAGAATGAGGAAGATGATCAGAGGGCTGGAGCACCTCTCCTGTGACAACAGACTGATAGAGCTGGGGTTTTTCAGCCTGGCAAAAAGAAGGCTCAGGAGAGACCTTCCAGTACTTAATGTGCCCTACAAGAAAATTGGAGAGGGAATTTTGACAAGTGCATGTATCGATAGGACAAGGGGCAATGACTTTAAACTGAATGAAAGTAGGTTTAGATTAAAGGCAGAATTTTTTTAAGATGTGGGTGGTGAGGAAGTAGAACAGGTTGTTAAGAAAGGTTGTGGATGGCACATCCCTGGAAGAGTTTAAGGCCAGGTTGGGTAGGACTTTGAGCAACCTTGTCTAGTGGAAGTTGTCACTCCCTGTGGTGGGGTTTGAACTAGATGATTTTGAAGGTGACATTCAACCAAACCATTCTTTGATTTTATGATCTTTCATTAGAAACTTGGGATTGCAGGCACAAGCTATTTCTAAGCAATGTTCAGATGCTGAATGTTGAAGTGGCAGAAGTGAGTGTATGTTTTGCATATACTGAAGTTCTGATTCTGTCCTCAGACAAAATGCCCATTAATTTTCCTGAAAGTTTCCTGAAGTGAAATCTAAAGGACTAGATCATCCCTCTGCATGCAATACCTACATACCTTCATTAGCTGTGTGGCATTTTTTGTGGCCAGTATGGGATTTTATCTTCTGGAAATAGCCAGAGATCCATGTGGGAGTGGCAGGTATCACTCAGGATAGTATGGGGGAAATGTGTCTTTCTGAAGTGGCAGCTAGAGATGAGCCTTTGAAGCATATCAGCTGGCAATAAACACTTCAGATAACTGAAACCACATTCTGCATCATGTATTCAAACATGCATTTTGAAAGTGTAAAAATATGGAAAATAGGTAGACCTTGGC
The DNA here is from genome assembly GCA_013400495.1 of Nicator chloris. Lineage (NCBI taxonomy): Eukaryota > Metazoa > Chordata > Aves > Passeriformes > Pycnonotidae > Nicator > Nicator chloris. Next base: position 7,968 of record WAAE01015223.1, read on the forward strand.
CATTCCCCTTGTAAATTGCACCTTAAATGTCTCTGCTCAACATCACATGGTCAGCTGTCCTTTTATAGCAGTTTTGCACAACTTTGCCCAAAGTTTATTCCCACTTCCATTTGGAAGCAGAACTGAAACTCTGAAAAATGAAGGTATGTGTCAAATATTCTGCAGAATTTCAGAATAATTCCTGGTATGATATGAACCTCACAGGTCAGGAAAAGAGTTCTCTTTCCCTTCACTATACACCATTATTTTTATTACCACTCCCTGATGAGTTATACATCTCCTTCTGAAGGCTTAACTGAGCCTTAAATTAGCTTTAAATCATCTCTGTCTCTAATGAGTGGATACTGTTAAATTTCTGTATGGAGGTGAATATTCTCTTTTCTCACAAACTGTATTTATCATGAAAAGGGGAACCAAACATAAATAGGAAGGGAAGTGGTAGAGATGTTATTAGTTCATCTCTCTTTTTCCATTAATTACTCTGAGGATCTCCCTTAGGCCAGGCACAGCAACTTTAAGACCACCTAGTGACTGGAATAGGGAGGGAGAGTACTAGTTGAAAGCAGCTGAAAACCTGGAAACTAGGTACTTGGGATCATCTTAATATAAAATAAAGTGTGTGGGCACAGACCATTAAATTGTTCAGCTGGGGATCAATAATCCTCAGCCTTAGGAGCACAAACTAAATGGAGGCTGTAAGCAGGGCTACGGCATCCTGCAGCAGGCACTTGGCAGCCATTTCCATTTGAGAGCCAGGATGTGATGCTAGGGGAGCATTCCAGCTGCACATGATTGCTTTTATTTGTATGGCTTTGGCAGTATAGCTCTAGCAGTCTGCATCCCTCATCCCTCAGTTTGGTTGCTACTGCTTTGGTGGGTTTGTTAAGGAATCTTGTTTACTGCTTCCAAGGGCCAGATGATCTGTCTTCAGCAAATGTCAAAACTCTCTTACTGTCACTTCTGCTTTTGTCCCTCATATGTGACCATACAGTTACCTGTGGCTGCTTACACTTACTTGTGCTCTTACGTTTTGAACCAAATAAATACATGAAAGCAGGTCTAACTTGAAACCTTGTTTTAAGCTGCTTACAGGGAGTCCATGTTAGATGGTCAGGTCACTCTGAGGCAATGTTACCTAGCGTTGGCTTCTTGGCAAATTTGTTTGTTAGTTTGCACCTAGCCAACAGGCAGATCAAAAGGAAAAAGGCAACCACATAAATGTACAGACTAATAAGAGATTTGGGATAACATTGTCTTGAGGAAGAACATGATTTTCCTGAAAATATGACCCTGCAACTCAAAAAAGACATGAGCTGCTAAGTACATTTTAAAACCTTGCATGATCATGAGACCAAGACATGATATAATTGATGTCTCTGGATCATGTGACATTGGGTACTTCCATGACTTTTCATCTTTCACTCCAGGTTGATGGGCAGCCTCAGTAAATATTTCAGGGAACATGGAAGAGGATTTGTGGTACACGTGGAAAAGCATCCTTTGGATTTAAATGCCTATTACAAAGTTGCCAAGGTTGAGGGTCTCAGTTCTTCCAGTTTTGTGTTGTTAAGTGTTTTTGCAGAGTTTGGGAGCGTGTATTGGAACAGGAGCAGTTTGCAGTGGATGTAGACAAAACTTGTTTCACTGGGAGGAGAAATCTTGGGACACACTGCCAGCAAGGTTGTGTCATCCCCATGGCTGGAGGCCCAGCTGCAAAAAGTCCTGAGACACTGGGCCTGCCCTCACAGATGGCCTTACATGGAACAGGAGGATAGACTAGAGGTTCTCTGAGTGTCTCCCAACCTGAGTCACCATGTGATTCTTTGAGTCTGAATTGCTTCTTTGAGGTAATATTTTAGAAGCAAATCTCTTAGAAAGTTTTACATAAGGTAACTGGAAGGACTTGGAGGAGAAGCACCACCAAAATCAGTTATCTGCAACCAAGGAGCAGTTAGAGGTGAGAAAACTCTCTGTGTGAGGCAGGCACCTCTTCTCCCTTCTTCTTGTTCATGGTTACGCCTGCTTACCATTTGAATTACTAAGGGCACTTTCCTGTAGACAAGGTAGGGAAGGTCCACAACCATTAATTTTAAGATGGAGCTCAAGAAAGAAGTACTTTCTCATTGTATCTGTGTTCAAACAAAGCAAAAGCATTTAAGAAAGGAAAAAAAAGATGAAAAACCCAATCATTCTTCTATTGTTATTTTATAGAGTGTTGTAGCAATGATTTATAACAGCTATGATCTATGGGAGGAGCGTGAACGCAACTAAAAGTTTGATGCCAAATTTTATTGTTATGTGCAAAAGGATGCCCATGAATCTTAGCTCCAGCTTCAGTATCTGATGGAGTAGAAACTCTTGTTTGGCTTTCCAACCCATTTCTCCAGAGCCTGGATCTGTGCTGTAAGATGCCCAAAGATAAGATCCATTCCCAGACAGGAGATTAATTCAAGGAGCAGCCATTAATTTATCTGCTCTACTTTATAATGTGGGGGGTTTTTTTGCTTTCTTATGTATATCTCCTTTTGAATTTTTATTAAATTTTTTATTATTATTATCATTTGTCTCAGCATCATCCTTGACTTACTATTTTTTCAAAAGACACTGCCCTACAGCCTGTGTAACTCCACTGTACTTCCACAGGAAATAAAAGGAATTAGTCAGATGGTAGAGTGGTCACCCAGCAGGTGAGAGATTGGGGTATTGATGTCTGCATCCTACATTTTGGACCACTCAGTGCATAAGGAAGTAGCTGGATAGTCACATTCAAAGAGTTGTGGTCCACAGCTTGATGACCAGGGAGTGACCAGCAGTAAGTGTGTTCCTCAGGGATTTGTACTGGGATCAGCATTATTTAACATGAGAGTGACATTTTACAAGGTCATGTAGAGATAGGATAAGGGGTAATGATTTTAAACTCAAAGAGAGTAGGTTTAACTTATAAGGAAGAAATTCTTTACTGAGTGTTTGGTGAGGCACTGGAATAGGTTGGCCAGAGAATCTGTGGATGCCCTAGCCTTGAAATTTTCAAGGCCAGGTTAGATGTGAGAAACCTGACCTAGTGAAAGCTGTCCCTGCCTATGGCAGGGGGAGTTGGAACGAGATGTTCTTGCTGGTCCCTTCCAACACAAAACATTCTATGATTCTGTGGTTCTGTGATTCTGTGAATTTGCTTTGAGATAGGGGTGTTTGTATGTCCATAAGCTTTATGAAAATGAGGAGATGTGACACAGAGACTAGTCAAAAACCTTCTATAATGCACCCATCTGCACATTTTGAATATCCAGTAACACAATGATTAAGAGCTGGCTTCCTTGGTGTAACAGTCCTATGGACTAAAGCATTTTTGGCTGCAGTGGGTACTACCTCTTGTGCAGTCTGATCATCTTCTGTCTCTCTGATCTTGTGACCTGTGAATGTATTTTGCATGAGTGCTTTGGGTTACTTCCTCTTGTGAAGGATTTTCCACTTTCCTCAATGCAAAGGATTATTGCTTTCCTGCTCCTTTGGTGTAAATCCATCATCTGAAGTATAACTTATAGGTACTATCTTCTGTAGTCACAGAGAAAAGAGGAATTGAGTTTCCCTAGACCACTTTTTCAGACACTCCCTCAGGGACACCTCTGCTGAGCAGTGCCAAACGTGTTCTGTGTCTAATACTTAAAGTGGAGATTTCCAGTCCGTAGTCTGTGAGCACAGATAGACTGTTAGGATGAAAAAGGAAAGCTTTCTCAATATTCCTCCTGTTTTAAACTATTAACCCCTCAGTTCTGAAAACAAATGAAGATAGAAGTTGCAGGACTATTTATGGATCTAGAGTTCAATATCTAACATACACTAGAAAGAATGGGAACATATGGAGAAATGAGTATCTGCAGAAAGAAATCCGTGAACGCACAAATTGTTGTAAGTCTTTGAAACTTATGCGTGCAGTGCCCTTCTCTCCACTAACTGAAACGGGAACCTGAGAAGAGCTAGCTGTTAGAATCAAACCAGGAACTCATAAAGGTAAAATAGTTTTTCTACTTCAAACTTAAATATATTCCCATCACTAACAAAGAATCATTGTTTTGCTTCCAGAAATAGCGACCAGCTTGTTAGTGAAGCTGGGTATGCAAAAGATGTGCTTGCCTGAGACTGACGCAGAGTAACTGCATAATGGAGCTGAGGAAGTTGCCATATGGGGAGAAATCATTGGAAGGCTGGCACTGGGTGTGAAGTTCTGCTGTCGTATGATAACTGAGATGAATTACTTTTGGGAGAGAGAGTCTTGCAAGAAAAGGGTCAGAATTAATGATGCAAATAGCGGAACTCCTGGCAGGCGTTTAGTTCCTATTTAGAGAATTTGTTTTACTAAACCAGAGTTAAGCTAGTGCAAAATCTTACATAGTTGCTGACTTTTAATTAATTAAGGCATGGGTTTTTATGGTTATTAATAAAGTCATGTATATATATGCTCCATCTGTACTTAATACTAAAATTGTTTTAAAGTGATAGGTTGTGACTATACAGCACGCTTGCTGCTAAAATTGTCAGTTTCAAATTCAAATTGAAATAAAATACTTCACTTCTGGTATTTATTATACTTTAATGACAATAAATTTCTAGAACAATACAATGCTAAAAAAGTAGTGTTGATTTAGGTTTGATGCTGTTCATAGCCCTCGAATCATTTTCATAAATTTTTGTAACAGAAACAACTCATGAAAAGTGCATAAATGTTGATGTTTATAACCTTTTCCCCAAGCAGAATTTCCTGGGCAAATTGCATTTAATTACTTGAAATTACTGGTCTCTAAATTTATTAAGCTACTCATTCACATGTGGGAGCTAAGGATATGACCTTTCATGCAATCTTCTTCAGTGCTAAGCCTTTACCTGTGTGGGACATCCCAACAAAGCCCAGGAACTGTAATTAGATCCGAATCTGTTGTAGAAAATGAAAATAATCTGATAATAAACATCCCCTGCATTAAGACCCTCGATGAATCCCTGCTTCCAATGAAGCTTATTTATGGTATAGATAAAATAAATTTCCAGAGATCACACTGAGGTCAGGATTTCACCCTAGAATGATCCTTTGCCAAAACAACACATTTTCCAGTGATATCTTCAGCCATCAAAATGTATTCATATTTTCAAACAAAGTGCCTAACAGGCTTTTTTTTTCTCTCTCTCTGACATGCTCTCTCTCTTTCTTTTTCACTGTCTCTCCATCTCTCCTTTTTCTTTTTGAATGGCTCAAAATATACCTGAGTGAACATTTCCTACTGATGCCCCAGAAGAATGCTCTGGATAGCAAATCAGAGAGGAGAAATAACTGTGTTTACATTAAGCTAGCTAAGAATATGTATCTCTTGCAGTATCAGCCCCACCCCAAGCCCCCAGAAACCAACACTCCCTCCACATGCCCAAAACGTTTGATTTTCTTGGTAGGAAAATCAGCAGGTTGAGTAAAAAGAGTATTTTCTAAATAGAAATAATTTGGAAAAAGTATATTGAGGTGCATTTGTTGCACCTCAAAATCTGGAGTCCTGGATAACACTGAATCCTAACAGATTTTTGGAGTTCAGAAGTTAAATGAATCTCTATTAACATCTGTCTCCTGAGAAAAAAATAATCAGATTGAAGCTAGAGTAATTTGAAACTTTTTCAGCAAAACGTAGGATCAGATTGAACTCCAGTATCCACTCATGTTTTCATACTTACCCAATCCTTCAGTAAGGTTCCCCACAGTTTACAAAATTTTTAGTTAACTTGGATAAAGTTTTGAGCAAACCTGGGGTTAATTATGACTTCATGTAGAAACCATGATAAACACTGTGGTTTTGTAGAATTTTGATTCAAAACCAGGCAAGACTTGCGGGTTTTGGCTAAGCATCACTGAGTTTCAGTTGTGTGCTAACCCAAAACTGGAAACAAAAATTGCCTCTGGTAATAGTTAAAAAAAAACTAGGGCATTGAAACTGCACACAGCTGAGTTTAATAGACTGCTATTTGCAGCTTGGCAAGCAGTCTCATGGCTTTCTACAAACACCTGTGACAACTCTTCATGACAACAAATGAAGAGCAATGGTGTTACAGGGTGGGCTTTTCCCCTTGTGTCTTGAATGTTGTGGGATTTTCCTGTTAATATCCAGACCTGTGACACACCAGCACAACATGTGTGTTTGTCTCTTTGTGCCTGACATAAATGCCTTTAGAAAAATGGTTTCTCATGTTAAAGAGAAACAACTTCTTTCCCTGCTCTATGACATTTGTTAATTCTGCACCCCAGGGAGAGGAGGGAAGGGAAGGGAAGGGAAGGGAAGGGAAGGGAAGGGAAGGGAAGGGAAGGGAAGGGAAGGGAAGGGAAGGGAAGGGAAGGGAAGGGAAGGGAAGGGAAGGTAAGGGAAGGGAAGGGAAGGGAAGGTCTCAACATTACCAGAACAGTTCCTAATATCTGGTTTCATCATAACCGTATCTGGAAGAATTTGCTCCAATATAGCTCCCAGCTGGAGCTGTAATCAAGTCCATCTTCTAGAAAGAGCCTGACTGGCAAACTAACAAATAGCAAATGTTGGTGAGAGTGAGACTGGTGAAAGCCAAAGAAATTACCCAGTGCAAATAGAAAACTGAGATATTACTTGTGTATAGCAATTGTCTAGAGGAATCTAGGAATACAGCAGTCACAGAGAAACCATCTCTTGAGCATATATTCAACGGGAATAAAATCTCATTTGGAATAATATGCCTCAGTTACATAAAGTCTGTATCTCTTTATCTATTTAGTACCTCCATGTTCATATGATAGATGCTCTCACTTCAATGAAAAGCCTGTGCTGTGCTTGTCTTGCTTAAGATCCTTTATAATATTAGAATTTATTTAAATTTTACTTGGTGTTTCCATATCTACAGTGGCAACATTTGCTTAAAGTGCTCTTTTTTTTTTTTAATCTGCAGGGTTATTGCTGATATGTTCTCACTTTCTTCTTGCATAATGTTAAGATCTGATTTGCTTTGTTTTGCTCTTCACTTTTCATGAAGTAAAAAAGCATCAGTAGAGTTTTCTAGCAGCAAAATAAAGGTGATAGGCTTTTCCAGAGTATTGTTTTCATCTCTGTGGCTATGACTTCATAACATGTTCTTACCTGGGACAGCTATGAGGTATCCTTCTATGTTCAAGTGACTCAATATAAAGTCAGACAAGATCCTAAAATACTTGCACTTACGTTAATGTCATGTTCTGATAGGGTTAGCAAGCTCTGAATTTTTGACTGAAATTATTGTTCAAGACCAGTTCAACTGGGTATCCCTGTACAGCTTTATATGACATTGTAACCTCATTCTCTCTTACAAACATTAATTACCTCCTGTCATAACTGGTTTCTCATCATTGACATTACTGTAACTCAGTATGTTCTAAAGACTATAACAAAAATTGAGACCTGTTGGCTGAATCAGTATTTTTACCAATTTAAGAAGTGCATTTGTCAGTACTGATTTTGATTAACACAAAATGAACCATTCAGGGTCTAATAATTCTGGGAATGTAAGTATTGATATAAGTTTGACAAAAGCAATTAGTGGGTAACTTTCAGCCAAGATGTGGTCTCTTAATCTTGAATTAGAAAAAGAAGTACATAATATTGGTGAGCTATGGTATCGAAGGAAGGAGATGTATTTAAAAATGTTTCTAAGAATATTTATTGCAGGAAGCACTGGTGTAATCCTCTTTCACCCTCTGATCTTACCACAAAACCCCTTTTTGTTCCATTTACAAATTCAGGCTCAATCTTCCGTCACTACACAATATCAGAGTATTAGAAATGTGCTTCTGGCTGCCTGGATTAGGACCATATACCATTTCCCCTCCTTGACACTTACACGTTTAAACAGTGGCGAGCATTGGTTGTTAGCTGTGATTGCACGTTGCTAATGGGTGTTTATGAAAAGTATCCAAGAAGAGCAGAAGATAAACAAAGGGGAAACAAAATAAGCAAAGTGACAGAAACAACACAAAAGACTTCATCCAGCTGAACTAGAGGCAAAGGATGTAAATATCCCAGTGGAGGAACTCTGCAAGATCTTGTATCTGTAGAAGGGAGAAATTAATTTATTTATAAAAGGATGTGTAAAATGTAAGATGCCAGATTCACCTGCTTTTTTTTTCCCATTGAAAAGCAAACTAACATGTTACTTGCCAAGTTTTTTATTTGCATGTGGATCTTAACCTTTTCCTGTGTGTGCGCTTCTTGATGAAGTTTTGTAAACAACAAAAATAATCCCCCCAAACCAAACAACAAAAAAATCTAACCAGAAATGAAAATGTTATTTCTTCTGTACCCTCTATTTTTACCAGAGAAACAGGCTTGTCTCAATTTAAAGATATTCTGTAGAATTATCTAATAATGTTTATGAGATAACAAAGAAAAGTTGGATTCAGATGTCATTCTACTCTCAAAGAAAAGAAAAACAAAACTCAAAGGCATATTGACCACCCGCAACTGCAGCCTCTGATTCCAGGGACCACACTCTCCTCCCTCCCCCTCACCACAAGGAGAGGAGGCAAAGGGGCAAAAGAGGACATGTGTTAGCATTGTTCTGGTTAGCTCTGCTCTGGTTAGCTCCTAGAGGTGGATGGACAACTCAACTTCAGAGCCTGAGCATCAACCTCAGCTTTGCACTGATCATGGTTTTCAAGAGTAATCATTGCTCTTGGATTTTTGAGTCTTTGACCCAGTATAGCTTAGGAGTTTAACATCTCTGTAACTTCAGCCCAGAAATTGCTATGGGTTCAGCCTATGTTTGCTATAGCTGACCTCTGCCAGCAGCAGTCGAAGGGAATTCAGAGAGGGCACCAAGCCTGGTTGCTTTCCCTGGCTCATTCCTCTGGTACTCCCCCAGCACTCACAGTCATGACTTTATAGATGTTAGAGGATGCATCTTTGTCTGGCCCCTCATTGTCTCTTTGTGCTACTCTGTCCCTTGTTGAACCTGCTGAAAATTGTGTCTCTGTCTTACACTCTATCAGGAATGAGAAAATTATCTTTTATTTCAGAGTGACATGCTTCTCTGCCAAGAAAAACAAACACAAGGCTCACCTAAAAATTGTCAAACTGGCATCCAAAAATATAGGGCCCCAAATTGTTTCCAGTCACTTAAGCAGTGAAAGAACATGAAATATACACTGGAAATAAAGTGCCCAAAGACTGGGGTCAGTCTTTTTTAATTAATTTGTGTGCAGCTCAGCATAATGCTCAGGCCCACAAATCTGTCTTTTCTTCCTTCAATAGGAATACCAAGACAATTTTCTGGGCCCATGTCTCAAGCCAAATTCTCCTGAGGACTGAAGGACCAACAAAAGCCACCTTGCCTTTCCATCTCTTTTCCCTTTCTTTTGCCTTTTAACATACATACAGCAGTAATGTGTCATTTGTAATTACACATTAATTCAAAAGATGCAATGAAATGAAGGAATTTGCTTAATCTATATATTGGGAGAGAATAAACAGGCAAAATACACTAAAAACAGCAATTCTCAAAGCTGTATCTTCTGACCCCCTTTCTTTCTAGACGGAGTAATGTGCTTGAGCCCTTCCCTCTCATCAAATATGAGTATACCCCATGGCCTTTTCTGCTCCAGGTCCTGCCTGTTCCAGCCCCTTGCAGATGACCTTCACAAGTCAAGCTCCAGCAAAACCAACTGTGAGCCCATCCAACCTAACTGTCAGTCCCTACATTCCAGTTTAGCCTTTGCTGGCCGCCACATTAGCCTTGAACTCCCTCTGCAACCACTGTCAGCTTTGCTCAAAATACTAAAGAGAAAGTCTCTTTATCTTTCACTCCTCCCCAGCTCCTCATAGCTTGGTTCCTGGTTTGCTTTGGCTCCTACTGGAAGGAAAATGCAGTAATACTTTCCTCCTGCCCAAGATCAGTGTTGTTTACCATTTTACTGGGGATGAAAAATGTTTGAGCTTGCAGGCAGCCAGCCACTGCCTGACACGCCCAGCATGGTCCAGCCCAAGGCGCTGCTTCCAACCATCCTCAATTCCCACCACCATTGTGCCTGCTACTATATATATTATGATCCCTATAAGGGTCACAGGTAGGAGGGAACTACTGCGTTGGAGGAGAGGAAAAAAGATGGGCAAACAGAATGGAGAGAGAAGAAAGATGAAAGACAGCTGAAAGTTTTTGGTGAAGACCTGTCCCTCAGTTGAAGATACATTTTCAGCTCCCCCAAGATCTTCTGACTTGTTTCACCAGTCAGAAACCAGCTGGCTTGAAATATGGTTAGAAGGTAATTATCAACTAAAAGATGGTACAATGAAAAACAAATTTTTAAGGAACAAATACAACCAAAAAGTTGAAAAGCCTTAAACAGAAATACTCAAAAATCTGACTAGTTTAGACTTAAATTTAAAGAAGATGGAAATCACTGTGACTCAGGAATGAATGGGAGAATATAAATAGTCTTGGTGGGAGATTTTTCATATGTTCTATTATGAGCTATTTATGTTTCATTTGATATGTGAATGAGATGTCTTATTTTATCATAATAGCATCCTTGATTGAATACATTTATCCTCAAGGCTTGTGTAGTAGAAGGCAGGAGGGTGATCAGTACTCTGCAGCTTGGAGTCTCCTGCCATGATGGCTTGTGCCCCTTCACATCCAGCAAATCGAGTGGCAAGGAGAACTGGCATGAGATCTGGGATGTTTCATGGCCAGCAGAAAGTGCACACCATGGGTTGAAGTCCAGCTACTGTTTCAGTCATCCTGTGACATCAGATATAATATTCATCCTCTCATTAAAATGACTGTGCTTTTGGAATTAATTTCCCTGATGGCGGCACTGCTGAAACAGGGCAAAAGCCTGACAGAACTAACTGATGGGGCTCAGCAGCAGCCAGGAGCAGATTATGAGAGAAAGAGAGTCAAAAGAGGGGAAGCACATGCAATAGCAGTCCCAATATACTCTCACATCTGCTGGCATGGTCTGCTTCAGAGACATTTGAGCTGCAGAACGCAGCAGAACCTCAATCTGCAAATAACCCTTGTGTGTGCAAGGGCAACAGTGAACAACTGTTTCTTTTCTGTGGGTTTATCAAACATCATGGACACTGCTGTGAAAAAGGAGAGTTTTCCTCATCCACAGCCAGAAGACGTTCATCATGGCACTCTTTATCTTCTGCTAAAGCTTTGAGTTTTAGCTGCTGTTAGAAGATGGCTGGCAGGGGTTGGGCCATTTGGCTGCCTGTAAAAAATCTGATACCCTTTCCAGGGGAATTTTCCACACATGGAAATGGTTGTTCCCAGTGAGAGCAAACCAGACATACAGGAAGCTCTGTGAGTGCAAAAAGCTCATGTAGTGCTACATGCCCAGAAAAGCTCCCTGGGCATCTGGTGGTCTACAGCCCAAGCAGTCCTGGGGATGGGGTCTTTGTATTTAGCAGTCTCCAGAAATCTTTCCTACATGGATGCCCCTAATCCTTTTCTGAACTAATGTAAGCTTTTACAGTCCACGCCATACAAAAGAGTTTCACAGTTCAATTGCTCATTTCATGAAAAATATTCATCTTGACTCTTTGAGCCTGGCTCCTACCAGCTTTGTAAGACAACCGTTTTTTCAAACACAGAAAGAGACTGTGATTCATTATCCTCAGATTTTCCAGCAGTTTTCATGGGTTTTGGTCACCTTTTCCTCAGGTTGAAGAGAATGATCACACCATATCCTGACAATTTTGATCATTTTTGCCCACCTCCATGCTTCTCCTCTAATCTTGCTATTTTTCTTCCTAAAAGACTGCAGAGAGGACTACACAGTGTCCAAAACTTGAGTGCATCATGGAGTTATACAGTAACATACAGTTGTTTTCTAATTGCAACCTATTGCTCTCTTTCCCACCATTCTTTTTGGTATGTTTTGCTTTGAGTTGCTAGTGTTTTTAACAGATTTATCTATTTATAACCCCAAATCTTGTTTATGCATTAAAACTGTCAGGTTAGACTCTTTTACTGGGTGAGTAGTGCTGGAGTTCTTCCTCCCCTGTGTGTACCACTTAAATCTCTGTTTATTCAAATAGCACAGGCCTCCATTTCTCAGGTGAATAAGTAAGTTCTTTTTAGACAAGTTTTTTATAAAGGAAATTATGTGGAGTAATAAGAAACACAATCAATCCTATGTAAATGAGTGCAAAGGGGAACATTTAGCACTGTTGTTGCTCCACTTTGTGCCTCTCTAGGAAAATTAGCCTTCAGGATCAAATTCTGATGAATAAAGACTGTAAAATTGTTGCCCAAGGCAGAAGACTTTCACGCAGCCCCTAAAAGGGCACTGCCTATATATATACATCCCACATTATAAAACAGGACAGAATAAGATGAAATGTTATTCTGTTAACTAAAGTCAATATAAGATGAGTTTTTTAAGACACCACTGGAAATATCTACACAGTTCCTCTATGGTCAGGAGTGTTATCAGCAGTACAGCACAGCAAATCCTAACTGTGCAAGAAACCTTAAATCAGGGCAACAGCTGCTCAGTTTAAGGTTGCATATCAATATTACAGGACTAAGTATAAGCATGAAATTTGGTGTATCTGTTAAAAAGGAGTGAAAATGAGAGAGGCATCCAGATGACTTTCGTCTATTTAGTGAATTCCTATCGTGTATCAATATTGTCTTTAATAGCAGTTGATAGATTTGTCTTTCAGTATTTTGCTATCTCAAATAGCAAAAATGTTTCCCATTGTTTAAATTTTATGACACGGTGTTTCTCTTTTTCCAACCCAAAGAAGATCCTGTCATGGAGTGTCCTCTAACATTTTATTGAGTCCTTATACTCTCACACTATCCTTATCGCCCAGAAATTAGGTGATTTGAGCTGCAAGAATGAATCAAGACACTGCTGTATCACGGTTCCATTCTGTGGCAGCTGGACTGAAAGCTGAGATAAATAAATGATCTGATACACAAAAGCATGAAATATACCAGTGAATTACCAAAGAAACTAAAGCAACATGGTACATGTGGAAGATGTCCCTGCCTATGGCAAAGAGTTAGAATGAGGTGATCTTTTAGGTCTCTTCCTACCAAAACCTATATTTTTATGATTTCATGCTTACTTTTTAGCAGAAGTTGAACAAAAGCTCATTATTTTAGGAGCAGTATTTCAAAACACATATTTAAAAATTTATCCAAGGACAACAAGGAGAAACTAGTCTATATTATGCTTCATGTTATTAAAATAGTATTACTAGTTTAATAGCAGTTCTCTTCACTTTCTCTTTTCTCTATTTCATTTTTTTAATATTCTCTAATACATTTGCTTGTCTGAGCAAAAATATGCACCAAATTGAATATAGCAACCAACAAAACTGTCAAGTGAGAGCCGTGATAATTTCTGTCCAAAAACTTATTTTTTCACCTTCACACCATCGAAAGAGCATAAGGAACACCTGCGAGATCTTTATACAAAGAAGGTCTCAGAGAGATTATGGAGGACAGGGAAAGGGGCCAAATGAAAATCTGTGCATCTGCCATCCATCAGAAACACGTGCTTCAGGTGGCTGTAATAGATGGCTATGCATGCATCTAGAGAAATAATCTCGCCTCATAAACCCCCAAAGTGAAAAGCTACCTAAGATATAGAATAATTTGATACTGGTATATGCATTTTTTACTGTCTAGAACTCATTGTAAATCATCATGCTGTGTGCACTGAGAAATGAATGGTGTTCAAGGTGAGAACTTGTAGACGTTAATTTGATACTGTATCTAAAATATTGCACCCTCATCGCCATTAAGTGATCTATAAAAGGATTGAGTAGTTCAGCCAAATAACCTTGGTTAACTATCACAAATGATTGTTCATTCACTCATCTTAAGGCTGAAGAATAAAGCTGAGTATCTTGCTAAAGATCTTTAATTTGCAAGAACTGTGCAGACCCTGTGCAAAAGGCTATTCCGTGGAATTCAGCAAATTACTTCTATGCTTATGGAAAACTGCAAGATTGCTTTTACCAGCATGTGGAAGGACTTTTATTTGGTCTCAACTAAAAGGCAATGACAAGACATGGAGACAGAGAGCCATCAGCTCCTCAGCCTACAAAAGGTCTATTAGTCCATTTTCCAGCCATAAACCCCACCAGCTTGGCTGGATGTGTGGGACAGGATATAATGATGCTGACTTCCCATTTTGGCTTCTTCCACCACTAACATTCTTCCCCCTTAGCAAACAAAATGGACAACCAGTTTCCAGGCTGACAATCCCAACATCTAGGAGGCTTTGGGGTATAGCCTCCATCACCTCTCTCTCCATTTCCATGGGAGGGAGTAAAAACTGGATGTGTATTAGCAAACTCTGTTGGAATGGCAGTGTTTATTTACTACAGGTAGGCCACTCCTGGTGTGCATCAAGAATTTAAAAGGCCATGTTTAAATCGCAGAAGCACAGAAATGCTTGGGTTGGAAGAGGATCATCTTCAAGATCATCTGGTTCCAACCACCCTGCCATGGGCAGGGACACCTTCCACAGGTCCAGGTTGCTCAAAGCCCCATCCAGTCTGGCATGGAACACTTCCAGGGATGGGGCATCCACAGCTTCTTTGGCCAACCTAGTTCACTGCCTTACCACCTCCACAGTAAAGAATTTTTTCCTAATATCTAAGCTAAAGGTACTTTCTTTCAGTTTGAAGCCTTTCCCCCTTGTCCTGTCATATAAATAGTCTCCCAATGGGGAAAAATTTGGGGGGGAGGGAGAAATTAAAGGAATAATGGAGAACAGATAATGAGCAACACATGTCATGACAGTAGGGAGGGATGAAGGGGATAATTTATTTATTCATGTTTATTTATGAATGTTGAGGCAAAGAGAGTATTAGAACAGTAATATTTTCAGGATCTGGATCAGGACTTGTAGGCCTATGAATTGAAATGTTTAAAAGGACTTTTACACAGTAGATTGAGCACAGCAGTTAAAGCTAGCAAAAGGACAAAATGATTTATATACTGCAGATCAAGAGAAGACAGTGAAACAAATGGCAAGTTTTGGCAAATGTTTTTGATATTCAGAAAGGACAAAAATAGTGGTTTTAGAGGACAAACAGTTCATGTTGCTCTGAGTTCTAGCAAATAGAACTTGCTAGAACTTGGACTGTGAGCCAAGCTCACTGTGGTTAATAGCAATAAAAAACATGTTAAAGAGCTTATACAGCATATCTAATATTAATAAGCAGTATTTGACATGGCCTCAAGAAAGGTCATCCATTTCAGAAAAATTTGACCAGCAACCTTAACAAAAGATGCCCAACAATCATCCTAACAGGCAATGCAACAAGTTCAAGCCACAGCACAGAAGAATTAACTCTCTTTCTTGGAGTCTGTAGTCCGATGTTAACCTGAGGCTGGAAGGGACCTCTGACTGTCATCCCACCCCTCGTCAAAGCAAGGCCAACACTGAAGGTAGAAAAGTTCCTCAGGGTTATGTCCAGTCATGTTTTGAGTATTTCCATGGACTGAGATCTCACAGTCTATATGTACACCTGTTCCAGTGTTCGACCTCCTCCTCTGTGAAATGCCAGTAATCAGGAGAACAGGCAATTTATTGAGGCTGGCTTTAAAGCCATTTAATTGTGAAAAAATTGAGAAGACCTTAGGTCTGCAGGCTACTGGCAGAAGGGATTGCCCAGTAAAAAGAAATGATCTTTTGTTGTTTACCAGTTTCCTGCCATTACATAGGAGACATTTGCAGTATTTTTTAGGGTACGGATTAAATGGCTGACCTCGTGATAACTGAAATAACTTGGTTTTCAAGTAGCATTTACCTCTTGGTCTTCCTATCCTCCCAGCAGAAAATCACATGCCCACAAAAAAAAAAAGAGTTGTTTTTTCACTGTCTTCCAGCATTGACACACCTGGAAAGAAGCTGCCACACAAGCAAAAATCATAACAAAGAGACAGAGCCAGATTCAGGAAAAGGTTCCACAGAAAGAAGAACTGTGTGAAAGTACTTGCTTGGCTCCATTTTGCAACTGACATAAAGTTGTCCATCTTGGTAAAACTGAAATCATGAGAAATCCAGATCATGCTTGGGAAGGAACATTTCATGGAAATAAAGATGGGCTTCCCTTGTCAGAAAGCAATTTTGGCCTGCGGAATGGTTGACTGCAAACTGCAAACCTGAGCAAATCTGGTGGAATAAAGTTTGTACAAAGAGGAATTCAGAAAGGAAATACACAAAAACATGTTGCATCCTAGGTCAGCAATTTTTGTGAGCTGCGATGAAGCTGACTTCATACCCCATATGCCTCTGTTATGCCTGATCCATGGAGGGAGCAATGTGCTGCATCTCTGACTGAGGCTTTCACTGTACTTTTGCAGAAGCAACAGCTGCCCAATCTGCCAACCCTACTGCTATGTGAGTCTGTCCCTGGGGACTCATGATAATGGTAAAAAAAATCAAAATGGAATGCCCTAGACTGTTTTGAGAAGCAGACACTGCTTGTGGGACCGAGTGCAGGATCACAAAACAGGGGACCTACCTGTTAGTGCACAGCAAATCACACAGCTGATCCCACCACAACTGACAAAAATTTGCACTTCTCTTCCCCTCCCCCTTCTCTGATACCACACAGATCCTCCGTTTGTCTGGTGTTAACAAAAACAAGACCCCAGGTCATGTGAGGAACCAAGTCCTTCATGTAATGGGAATGATAGATAAAGTCCTGGGTATAAACTTAGCCAAATGAACAAAGGACAAAGCAGATACTTTTGTTTCAGTAAAAAATAGCAATTATTCTTGTGTTTCTTAACCACATATTTATATCCCTCCTTTTTCTTTTTTCTTTTTTTTTTTTTTTTTTAAATTATCAATGAACCTCCATGCTAGTGGTTATAGCTTTGCCAGTAATCTCTGGTTCTGCCTGATAACATCAAGCTTTGTAAAACAATGTAATATTGTCTACAGTCCCGGCTATTATAGTAAGTTAACAGTTACTGTAAACAGAAGGGCTCTTCGTAGAGAAGATGAACCAAAGATATATTTTGAATTAAGCACAAAGCAAACACTCCAGCTGGCAAACATTGCAGGAATAGTTCATTCTTTCAAAAAACTGCATTGGGTTTGCACTGCCAATAGTATACACAGAGTCATTGTTTCAGTCTCAGCAAGAGGGTTATTTATACACTTTGAATGCGTACTGCTTTCTCTTAAACTTCACAAAAGCAATCCATTAAAAATCATACCAAAAGCATGAGGGTTTGTCCTAATGTTTGAGGCTCGTTTTCTCTGGTGGGTGCCACTAAAGCTCACTTTAAACAGCTCTTGAGGACAGAGGGGAATGTTAGGTCACACAGTCAGATCTATTGTATATCATAGTCCATAAAATTTATTCCAGCTACTTCTGTATGGAGCCCAATGGCTGACATTTGGCCAAAGTGTGTGCCTGGAAGGTTTGTAGCCTTGAATCTACCACTTTCTGATGTAACTGGTTCCAGCAGAAATCAACCTCACTCTGAAACATTTGTATTGTACTTCCATTTGATTTTCTTTGGCTTTGATCTCCATGCTTAGGTTCCCATTGTGTTTTTCTCTGATCCTTTAAAAAGCCCCTTAATAACTGTTATTTCCTTACCATAGAAGAAGCCTGAACCATCTGAATGCCCTGTGTTTTTGGTTCATTGGTACTTCTGAATAAAGCCAGGAGAGGAAAAGCAGAGAAACAGTTTTGACTGGAATCTAACCAAATTTTATTTGCCTTATGTTTCTTTTTTTTCTTTTTAAGTTATTTCAGTTTAAATGGGATTTTTTGCTGTTCAAATTTGTTGTTTCTACTTGAGAAAACTTTCAACAACTTTCAACTTTGGCAAAAGGTGTCCATCCAGAAACACCTGCTCAAAATGACCCCCAAAACCTAGAAGAAAAATCAGTAAAATTCATGTTAGTTGTTTACCTTATCCAGTCTACATTTTTGCTTAATGGTTCCATAAACTTATTTTAATCAGCATGTACAAGTGACAAGCTCGTAAATTTTTAGTATTATTTAGTATTATGATGACCTCCCTGAAGTTTACCTGCTATAAAACCTCTGCCATTCTTCTTAACTGAATATATTTGATGTGGAACATGAAATAACCACTACCATAGCATAGAAACATTAGCTGTCTTTACTGTTTTCCCAGAGCTAGGTGTCTTTTCAGTACATCAGGAAGGGTTTCATGAGGATGTTACCCTGCATTTCTTGAATTCAGATTGTTTAAAGTTTAACT
Organism: Nicator chloris; assembly: GCA_013400495.1. Lineage (NCBI taxonomy): Eukaryota > Metazoa > Chordata > Aves > Passeriformes > Pycnonotidae > Nicator > Nicator chloris. The sequence continues at coordinate 26,220 of WAAE01015223.1, forward strand.
ACATCTTCAATCTAAAAATGTGGATCTTACAAAAATACGTATGTGTATGAATATGTAGGAGTGTCTGTCTTCTCTGTATAGTCCTCTCACACAGTACTTTATGCATCAATAACAGAAAAATATAAGATTTAATTTGCAGACAAGACCACCATGAAGCAAATATTTGTGTTCCAGAAGATACCACTTTTCCATGCTTCTGATCTCACTTTCATACGTGTTGCACAAGCCAATATGAATGTTCATCTCTGACTTCCCATTTTTGCTTTCATTTAGGAGCACAAATCTAAGTTGCATCATGGGAGTATTAAAGGGCAAAATAGCCTCTAAAATTCTATCAATGGTATCTAGGCAAATTTAATGGAAATATAAAGAGCAATTGCCATATTTTCTGCCCTCATTGCACAAATAATTATATTTTCACCTCCACTGAGCTCTTAGTATGCCTTGCCATTGGCATCACACCCAACATTAACATCCCTTTACTTATGAAGGTGATCATGATACACGACTAGTGAAACTTTCATTTTAGCCAGCATCAGCACATTGCAATCAACATAGTATTATGCCTTCTGTGATCCTAATAATTTTACTACTGAACTTAATTGGCAGTCAACTAAATGAGAATGATCACTAGTCAGTAGGGATCCTCATATACGCTCAAGAATTTGCTTTAGGATCAGTGAAAAAGTAGGAAACCTGCCAAGAGTTTTCTGGCTGGCAAGTCCTTGGAGGTCTATGAAACTTCCCAGACTTCTAATTTTTCAAGAAAAAAAAGGCAGTTTTGAAAAGTTTAAAAAGACTGCAGGCGTTTTGGAGCTTTCTGATAACTTTTAGAGAGAGCAATTTCCTATCAGGTAAAGTCACACGGACAACTTTCCAGGCAACTTTCCAGGCCAAGTAAAAGCCTTCACTGTACTGACCTCAGCTCTGCCATCCTCTGATGTACAAGTGGCCAAATTCTCTTGTGCTTCATTAGAGATGGACCCACCAGACTTACCCACCTGTGTTTTTCAGGAAAGACAAGCTTTGTCACCTGATGGTGGCATTAAACAAGCCTGATGTTTCACCAGATTGGAGAATATTTTCAACGGTGAAGAAAATCTTAATAGTGATGTTACATCACATTCCTTAATTACTTTTGCATGCAATCTCTTTTCTGTATGGGAATAAAACTGCTGAGCAATGGAAAATGCTGCTCCAAGAAATAGAATAGATATGTCTATGAGAACAAACAGATGGCTTTAAAATTTAGGAAAAGAATTACTTGCAAGCCTCATGCTCTTTAATGTATCTACATGGTTTATGAGCTTAATCTGGTTAATAACAAAATAGATACCAATGAAAGAGAGTTCCCAAAACTCAGATGTACATTTTGGCTTTATTTAGCAGATTACATGTAACATCAGCTGTTTGCTTTTTCAACAGAATGAAGCACCTGAATGCACTCTAACTTCTATGAGTCCTTGAATTATTAAATGTTTTTCTTATAGTCTTATGAACTGGATGAATCCCTAAACCTGGAAAATTCCAAGATCTCACAGATGCCAGAGACCTTGAAAAGATGAAGCAGCTGAATGAAAAGATTTCAGCCTTTTGAGAGGAAGGGAAAATTGGAACAAATTTACTTCCATGCTACCCCAAATAATCTTACTGAGAGAACTGTAGTAGTTTGTTTGGCTTTTTGGAATACTGGATGGCAGCAGTACAATGCAGCACTAGGAAATGCCTCTCTGCTCTTGCATCTGTATAAGGCAAGCAACTGAGCAGGCAAGCCAACATTTCTTCTATCTCCCACTTTAACTGAAACAAGAATCTGGCATGGCTAATTGAAGTCCCATTGAAACAGAGCCACTATGAAAATACAGAGGAAATCCAGTCTCAGACCAGTTCTGACACTGCAGAGCTTTCACTTTTTATGTAAGATTTTAGATAAAGTGTTTTTACCTTACAAATAGACAGGAAGAGACACAAGGGAGACACAAGAACATTTTACTTGTTCCTAAATAGTTCCTTTTCCTCTTCTTTGTTTTCCTGATGCACTCCCTCGATACCAGGCTGTCAGCAACGCTCAGGTTTTGCTCTGCAGTCAGATATGCTGTGCTGCACCGCAGCGCATGAAGGCTCTTGAATTAGTGCCTGAGCCGAGAGGTGACCCAGCAGCAAGTTGTTCAAGCCTAATCTCCCTTCCTTGCAAGGTGCTAGTCCTTCTGGACAAATTGCTTTCACAGTCCAAAAGTAATTTTGTCAATTAAGAGCTAATTTTCCCTCCACTAAAGTCTTTTAAGTCTTTCACATGTGGCCCATTATGGCCTGCCAAGTGTGATGGCAAAGCTAGCAAAGTCATTATCCACACAGCGGTGGGAGCTGCTTGGAAGGGCATTGCAAAGCAGTCTCCAGTGAGCTCGTAGGCTGTGCCACGAGCTCCGGTGGGATGGGGCAAATCCCCCAGGAACAGGTCACAAGCCTGTGTACCTTTCAGATCCCATAAATACAGCTGCTTTCTTTCCTCCTGTTGTTAACCAGTAAGAAATTGCTTTACTGAAGATAAATGGACCCAGTGCAACTATTTAGATAGCAGCAGTTGATAATTTACTAGAACAGATTCTTTGAGAAAGACAGAAAAAAATCAATGGGGATATCTCTGGTGTATCGATTAGCAGATGGATATTCATATTATCAGAGATACAAAGTAATTTAAGCAAAGGAATGGGAATTGAAATGGATTGGTATCATTAGTTAAGCTGGATAGCATGATGCAAGAAGCAAAATGAATTCAGAGCTCTTTAAAGGAAGCAGCTATGAATGTTTTAATTTCAAAGTAGGAATAATTGGGAAATTAAAAAAAAAAAAGTTTCAGTAAGTCTATTTAAAATTGCTTCAGCTTCCTGGAAGAGCATAACTAAAATGATGACAGAGAGTAGAGGCCTCAAAAAAACTTATCTTATGGTGACTGCAACCAGTATCAGAGTACCCCAAATATGCTGGGACTGTCTGCTCTGGTGAGCCCCAGCTGGGATGCCCTGAGCAGGTGATGGGATGACAAGGCAGTGGAGGTGAAGCTGGGAAGAGCAAACAGCAGGCAGCTGCTCCATCCTGATTGTGCTCCATGCTGCAGATGCTGGGTGCTGCATTCTGCTGTGAGAAACTTTGCTTCCCCTGGTGAAGGAATCCACAAACTTCCACTTTAAAAGAGAAAAATTCTGAAACCCCCTCTCGAGGGGTTACCCTGTAGAAATATGACAACCTAATAAACAGAGCTCTGAGGAAATATGGTCCACATCTGTAGTCGTTTTAGAGTTGACCAAATGTGCAGCCTGGAGGTTGTATTTGCTGGAGCTAAGATAATAACAGGCCTGAGAACTCCCAGAGGTTGTTTGCTTTGATTTGCAGAATGTTTGTTACACCACATTATAATCAAAAATTGGGTATATCCGCTGGTAAAAATCTCATGAGTTACAAAAACAAAGCTTCTGCCAATATAGTTTTATATTTTAAAAAGGGAGGGAAATTAACAGATTTTTAATGAGATAGCGAGGGTTTTGTTTTGTTGTTTTCTTGGGGTTTTTTTTGGCTGAGACATCCTATGGCCAGTGCTAGGACTCAGTTAAAAAAAAAATAGGGCAATAATCTACAATACGCTTATCACCTTGTTATCTGTGATTCAAGTTACTTAAAAATGTATCAAGAATGTATGTACTGCTTCCAGAAGTTAAACAAAAGTAATGTTGTGTGAGGTAAAGAGGAAAAGAAGAAAGTCCATTCCACAGTGTAGGTCGATCAGAAGATCAAGGGATGAGCACTAGGAAATTTCAGTGGCTGAAAGAGTCAATTCCATGGAAATGGGCAATGGGAGATTTACTTTCCTAGCTACCCATCTGTTCAAAAAACAACACTGACCCAATTGGCAAGGTGTTCACTGTAGTTTGTTTTAAAGAGGGTTTGGCATTTGCTGTAAGTGCAGGCAAATTTTAAATTCAATTATGACTAGAAGAGGAGGCTGCAAATCTGATGGTGAAAAGTATGTAGGAAAGGCCTTAACAGGAGCTGATTAATATGAGAAAGAAACACACATAAACAGCAGAATAAAGAGCTGGGAGTCCAACAAAGTAGTCAAGGTGTCTGAAATGCCACCTCATGGGCATCTTTGTTTTGTGTGTTCAAAAGGAGCAAAATAAACGAATGATAAATAGAAAGCAATAAGGTTAAATTGTTATACTAAATTATGAGGGTAATTCTTCCCCTGAGGAAAAAAAGAAAAACCCCATGGTAAATGCCAAAAGCAAGGGTGAAAGTAGGGTATACAATAAAGATGCTTGTAAAGAAAACAGCATTACAAAAAATTAATGAAAGATCTCAAACAAACAGAAAAGCTCAAGGGTTTTGTTTTCTTTGCTTCGCTTCTTTTTAGAGTGCAATATACTAGAAACAACAAGGTAACAAGTAAGTGTTCAGAAAATGCAAGAAACAGAAAAAGAAGACAGAGAAAGAGCTCAAAAAAAAAAAAATCTATAACTTCACAAAAAAGCTCAGAAGTCAGGTAGTAAAGCGAAAGCTGATGTATTGAGTGCCTGCTTTTTTTCAGGCTGCAGGAGAGAGATTAGTCTTCACCAGACACTGAAACAAAGTAAATAGGGAAATGGGGCAACACAGACCAGAGCAGGGTAAGGAGTAAATTAAAGAGTGTTTAGACCGTACAGATGTATTTGAGTCAGCAGTGCCTGACAAAATCCATGTCAGTGTACTTAAGGAACAAAGCAGCTGACAAAGATCTGAGATCCCACACAGACCAGGGGAGGTATGGAAGGACATAGTCTGGAAAGCAGGAAACGGACAGGAATTCTAGGGCGATCAGTCTAATTTTTTTATCCAAGAGAATTGTTACCAAAATCTAATGCTTTTACAGACACCTAGAGAGTAACCAGGCACAAACATGAAGTTACCTACAGCTCACTTCAAGCTGCAGGCCACATCACACTGAGAGCTGCAGGAGGTCTCTGCTGCTTAACACTTACTTTACATTTTCTCTTGAAGAACTTACTGCTCCAACAGAGAATATGTATCTGAACTACCTGAGAAAAAGCAGGCTCAGGAGCATTGTCAGGATCGAAATTCAGCTCATTCTTGATGAATCCAGGGAGGGGTGGTCTGGAATATTTCAGACTAAATTGAGTGAAGATAGGTGTAAACAGCTATGCTGCTTGAAGAGAGATCACATGTGCAAAATGTGGAATAACAAGCTGGGGAAAATCCTTGCAGGGAAACAAAAAATCAAAAAACTGTGGCACCTACGGGATATCAGAACATATCCCAGAATGGAGAGGAAATCCATCCAGCCTAAGATCTTTTAATGCCTAGCTAACATTTAATCATGTATGTAATTTAAGCATACATGTAAGAAGGAAATTGAAACTGTAGGCCAGGACAGTAGTACTGTGAAGAAATAGAAGTCTCCATGGCACATGAACATGGAGAAATGGTAGAGGGTGTTATGGAAGAGATCTTTCAGGGATGTCTAGAAGCACATCTCAGCTGGGTGTAGCAGCTCCTTCAGCCACTATTCAACCCATTTGGTAAGTGCCAGTAGCCTCTTCCATGACAGACCAAGAAAATTAATTTAAGCCATTGCATTGGAAATACTTCTGGACTGGAAACATTTTCTGAAAAGGTAAAGAGCATAAACCAATGGCTTCAGATTGTAAGACCCTGCAGGATGGGTACTTCTCACAATCTGCTGTGACACTATACTCTATATCCATATAGTCAGGGTTGGTGTCCATTAAGAGATCTCTGAACAGAAGATGCTGGAATTATGTCATGTTGGTACCCAGGACGGAGATCTCAGTCCCTATACCGAGTACACATTACCTGAGATTCAATTTAAGGGCATGTGCAGGAAGAGGAAAAGCTAAACAGCTTAGTCTGAGAGGTGTTAGCAGAAGTGTCATGTGCAGGACCCCCAAAACAACTGTTCTGCTCTGCTGCCTGCTTTAGGAACCTGAGATCTGCAGGGTCCACTGCAGGTTGTGCACCACCTCTCAGCAAGTACGTAACAAATTGGAGAATAAGGAGGAGAGAAACAAGTATGAAAAAGAGATTGGAGGAATGAAGCTTTGAGGAAAACAGGGATGTTTGGGAAAGCAGTTGCACCATTCTCTTCCCATGTGCAAGATGCTTTCAAAACTACAATGGAGATCGGTTTTTCTGGCAATAAAGGGTAGGGCATAATTTTGCAGCAAGGTCTATAGAAGGTGATATGAGAGTAAGGTCACCAAAGCCATAGGATGACATCTCATGACAGTTCCCTGAAGAAGAAATAATGCAAAGCACCTTGCTGTCATCTACGAGCTCCCTTCTCCCACCCTGTGAACCCTTGCTCAGATCAGTGCCTACAAACAGTGTTAACTGAAGGGTTCCAAGTGTTTGTCCGTCCACCCCATCTGTGTCAGTCCATAATGGTGCAGAGGGGGAAGAAGAGGGAGTGCAGGGCTTTCTGAGTGACTGACAGGATGGGAGAAGAGGAGAGGACAGCTTGGTGGTCAGACAGTCAACAGTGACACATGCTTCTTTTTCAGATGGTCACAGAATCTCTGTCACTTAGTCTGTTCCCTTCACTCTATTTTTTGGAATTCACATTGCTACCTCCTTTATTTTTTCCCTCTCTGTCTCTGTTTCCCATAAACTTTTCTCTCTTGCCTTACCATTTTTTCCCAATATTTCTTTTTATTTTTTTTCTTCCCAGAATGAGACCCTACATTTCCAAGTCACATTGTGACTGTCTAGTTGTGGTGGGTTTTCTCTCCTGTGGCTCTGTTCTATAGCTGGGCTCTGCACATATTTCACTGTGGAGCTCTTTTGCCAAGGAAAACATGGACTTCTCTGAACTGTTCAGCACTAGAAAAGACCAGGCTAAGCAGAAGCATGATGCTGAAAGGGAGAATGATGGGAAAGTGTTCCTTAACATGTAATATACCTGATTCAAGCAAGAAACTTGGCAGACCTGACCAAGGAAAAGCAGGATCAGACTGCCTAACATCTGCTCAGAATTACCTACAGGCCAGCAATCAAAAGGTGCTAACACCCAGCATAGACCCTTTACTTCTTTTCAGCAAGAAATCGATTCAAACCCTCTCAAGGACACCCTTGGTGCTGTGTCTTCTCACCAAGACAAGCAACAAGTTACTAATTGGATCACCTTCTTGGAGGTCTGATGAATTCATTGATGTGACCATTTTAGGAATTTCAGCCTGCAGGAGGAATTTAAAGAAAGAGAAAAATCATTTTAAGAGTGGTGTCACATCTACTGAGTCTCAGGAAATAAAAAAGGAAAGTGAGGAATAGGTACTATTAACAATGAAAGAAATCAGATATGCTATTACAGAACAGTTCAAATGGTCAGATAAAAGGCTGATTATGTGCTCTCTTAGAATGAGCCACCATGTAATTTTGATCATTACCAGCCACTTTCTGTCACAGCAGATAATTACTACTTGTGAGATGTGACCAGAATACTTGATGACAAATATATCTGCAGTCCAGACTTCAATTTCAATCTTAAAGTGGTCTGTTTTAAAAAAATCACATGTCATTTCACAGAGTGCTTGGACACAAGGAAGTCAAACAGATGCCTACAGTGAAACTGCTCCTTGCAACTTCAATGCTTTATGTAGCCAGCTAGAGAAAGCCTCACAAGGAACTGCAGCTCATTTTACCATCGAGTGGCTGTCCTGCACACAAAAACAAGGCAATCCATTCTTCTTTTGCAGGTACAAAAGTGATTGATGGCCCAAAGGAGAGCTGGAGAAACACCCTTATGCCTTAAAATGCATAGTCTGAGGCGATCTCTGAACTCTGACCATGAGCATTTTCTTTGTTCTCTCACATTAAACAGATGCATCATCAAGTATCAGAAAACCAAAACAAGACAGTTATTAAGAAAGTTCCTTGGATATGGGATTAAAAGAATGCATATTGAAAATGAGCATTAGGCTTCTTTTCAGCCTTAAGATGAGACAGGGGAGATTCAGATTAGATATTAGAATTTTTTTTCACTGTTTGGGTGGTCAGGCACTGGAATAGGCTGCCCCGGGAGATGGTGAAATCACCATCCCTGGAGGGATTTAAGAGGCATCTGGATCTGGCACTGGGTGATGTGGTTTAGTGGTTTAGAGGTTACAGTGGTAGTGCTGGGTTGATGGTCAGACTTGATAATCTTAAAGGTATCTTCCAGCCTTGATGGTTCTATGAATAATGCAGGCATTTGTCAATAGATGACTATTTCTGTTAAAGCAAGAAAAAAAAAAAGGGGGCAAGGAAAAACTAAAGCACACTCTGAGTGCATTTTGAATGCAGTGTTGATGGAGGAAGGAGAAACAGATCCTCCTAAGAGCAGTCTCTTAGTTTGCTTTCCATAAATCTGTTGGGCAACTTGAATCGATAGAATCTTCTGGAGCACCTGAGGGCCGTTAGCGCTCTTTTCCATCCTGTACTGTTTTATAACAGCTCAGTTTATTCAGGCTGAGTGTGTCCGTTTGCATATCTATCCTTAGAACCAATCTGAAATAATGAGGTACTAATGGTTTTAAGGATAGGCCTCTTTGCCATATAAATCTTAGGTTTTAAATTATAAAGAGGCCCAGTGGCCCTTCAGAGCTCTTGCACTCCCTAACTGATAAGATTTAAGTCCCTGAGGTCCAAAATTAACGGTGCTATAGCATGCATTATAGCTGCATCACAGAGCAATTTTATCAGCAGTAGGAGACAGCAGAATTGCACAAGTCTGGTGCTATCAATAGGAAGTGATGACTCACCCAGCTAGAGCTTTCAAAGTGGCAATATCCTATACACTAAAAATACCTTTTGAGGGTGATAAGTGACCCCATTGCCAGGAATAGGTGAAAGAATGTTAGCAGCAAGAAGAAGGAAAAATAAGTCTTTACACATTGCACCCTTTACTTCTGATACCTGTGGAAAAAAACTCGTTTAGGTTGTGAGTTTGACCATTAAATTGAGTGAGCTTTTCAAGCTTCATTGAAGTGATTTTTGAACTGAGATGTCATCCTTATAAAACAAGTTCGTGTCAGTCTTCACAGGGCTCACTGACAATAGTCTGATCATATAAACACAGACAGATACAAGGCCTGGGACGTGTTCAGATAGTGCTGCAATAAAAGGACAACCTGACTTGAATGAATGGAGGATAATGTGTAGAACAATAGGTGAAAGGTGCTCAGGAAAGTTAAAATAAAGGTTTCTTAGTACTCAGAATGAATGCTAAAGAGGACTGACATGATTTGGTTGTTTGCAAGCCTGTCTATTCTGCCATTCAATGATTTTGAAGACCATTTATACGAAGCTTCAGAGACAGTGTTTGATAAGCTTAACACTCCATGTGGCACCCCTCCAAATCTGCATGAGGCAACACAAATTCAAGTTGCTTCCAGCTTCCTAAAGAATAGATTGGATGTTAAGTAGAGCAAAGCAAAGCAGGTTTCTGCTATATGTCTAGACTTGGATGGTAAATGACTTTTTTGTGGGTGCACTGATTAGAAAAATGACTGCTTGCCCTTGAGTCACTGCCAAGCTCAGACTGCCCCTATATCATTGGTGAATACTGATGCAAGAGGAATGAATAAACTTCTGCAATAACATTAGGTCTACACTGAGAACTTTTTGAAAGGAAGATCGTGGATAATCTACTTATGTAAAGGAAAAGCAAGAAATAAAATTGCTGTTTAAGCTATCTTTATTTATAATATATAGTTCAGTGGGCTTTAGTTTTAATGGCTTCCTATTTTAAATATAACCATGTACTTTCTTTGTTAGCAGACTGAGGTTGATTCCTAAAAGAATACAGATGCAAGCTAAAGATTCTTGGGCTTTGTGCTCTTTACTAGGTTTTTGTTCTCTAAAGTTCCTCTGGTGTTTAGCAACCTGTGTGCTCCACAGGAGAAAACCTTCCCCTAACATCCACTCTTCTTTATTACTGAGTCATTCTTCTCCTTCTATGACTCTCACAAGGAGTTTGATGGTCTTTTTGAGAATTTCAGACTCTTCCATACTTGGTTGGTGTTGGACAATGAGTTCAAATGTCGTAAAGTCCCAGGAAAGCCAAACACACCCAGATTGAGAACAAGTACATTTTGTCTCTGTTAGAAGTCAGCAACAAAGGGACTCCTTGAAATGCTGGATTTGCCCCTGGCTTTTTGCTGAAACTGCTTCTCAGCCTCTGGATTTCTCTCTAGCGAAACAGAAGAATGCTGTAAGAGAACTCTAATTCCTAAACTGCAAATGCCAAGCGAAATATACATACAGGCTTTATGGTGGGTACCGATAAAGGTAGCAGACTTTTCTTTGGACTGGAGCTTTTACCAGTTTGCTTGTAATCCACTGTGAAAAGGTCAGTAAAAATCCGCACTGCTCGTTCCAGACTCACAATTCAGTTGTTTCTCCTTAGCCTCTTCTTGAAGGACACAGAAACCATAAGAGCACAAGTAGCGGAAATCCAGGGAAATGACAAATATTTAAGAAGGACAGTCAGAGAGTTCCAGCAAGATAAGAGCAGTGCAACAAAGGCAAATGGCATGAGGCAAATACTGGGTCCCAGCTCCTACTGAAACCACGTAAAGGGCAGATTGGCACTGTCAGACAAATTCATGTCTCCCGATTATCTCTGGCTACACGTTCCCATCACCAGTTGTGTGCCAGTGCCTCTATAACATGAAAGAATCAGAAAACCAGTCTGGTCAGAAACCCATCACTTTTTATTATTTTGGGGCTGTTTTTCAGGCAGATCAGTTTACTGAACCGGTTCACTGGACATCAGGATGAATAGTAGAGGTGGCAAAAAAGGAGAATTGGGAATGTCTGGCCAAGGTTAGGTGAGACAGGCTCCACTTCTGTTGACTTAGAGCCATCATAAAATCACAGCCTAAGCTGTAAATACTTGAAAAGCTGGTAGATATTTCTTTCAGAGTGCAGCTGAGCAGGACAATTCATAGGTAGTGAGACATATGGAGTTCTGGGTCCCAAATAATCGTGTTCATAGGGCAGATACAACACTTTACCTAAGGAAATTCTCTTTGATGTTAATATAAATAAATTAAAGCATCAGAAGCTATTAACAGAAAAGTGATTTAAATGATTAGCAGCCAACTTCATTTGCACTAATGGAAAAATATCCAGAATAACACGCTATTCCCACACTTTGACAGAATTGCTCTAAATTTTAAACTCAATAGAGAAAGACAATAAACTCCCAAACTCAGCCTCCTGGGAGAATTCAGAGAAGGTTTTGTTCTGCAGTGTTAGCAAAACACTGCTTCCAGGGAACTCCAGCTACTGGGAGAGCAAATGTGACGCCAAATTCCATTTGTTTGGAAATGGCTGCATATATACAAGTCTTAGAGGGGTGAAATTAAGTAATTCCTTCCAGCAAAAAAAAAAACAAACAAAAAGCTGCAGGGTAAGTTGCCCAAGCCATGGGACATCTTCTGCAAAACTGACAGAAAGCTGCAGATGATGATAAATTATTATATAGCAGAGCAATAATGTTGCATTCTTTTTCTTTCTTTTAAGATAGCCTGCACACATTTGATAAATTAAAACTGCTGTTTATAAGCAGCATGAAATTCTGAAACCAGGAAACAAAGCACAACTGTTGTGGTTATTCTTTCAAGCTGCTTCTTCAGTGACTGCTAAACTAACAGCTCAATTTCCCCGCCTATGATGCAGCTACCTTCCTTTGGCGACCAAGCATCCCTGACAAGGAAGTTTCATTGAACTTCTTATTTCTGAAGGCTGCATTTTTTGAGAAAATGGTGCAAGATAACAGGAGATATATCCCTATTAGTAACTTCTGGCATCCCGTGAATAGTAAGAACTGAAGGGTTGTACTAGCAATTTCATACCACCCATTTATTTCCTGCGTATGTGTTTCCCCCATACGTAGAAACAACTGTCAAAGCTGGCTTAAGAATGTTCTACATCCAAGCAGGATGAAAAACAGTATTAACTAAAAGGACCTTTCTGCTTTGGGGGAAATATAGATTATGTGATTCAATTTTATTTGATTTTCACTTTTTAAAAAATTTTCTATTTTGCCATTTTAATTGAAATTATTCCTAATCAATAAGCAATTTTGAGTTGGTATTTTCAGGGTTAATTTGTTGATGTAGGTTTTATTTTCTTATTCTTCCTATATACCGTGTAATGCGTGTCTTAAAAGAAATGTTCTTCCACTCAGGGAAGAACATCCTCAGAGACACAAATTCCATATTTAAAATATATTGCATTTTGATGCCTCATCCATCTGGCTGATGATGGAGTTGAAATACCACTTTGTGCACAAGATTTTGATCTAAATATCATTTTTTCAGTACTATTTTTCCCCTTGGGAAGAAATAGAACAAAGTAAAAAAATTCATCAGTTCCCCTTGAGGGGAGATATATTTTATCTTGGACTTTTTAAAACCAGTTGCATGACATGGAAATGATCTTAGATTTTGTAGAAGTTTTTGTTTTGTTTTGCTTTCTCTGCCTGCTTTCCCATTTCCATTGCTGCCCATCTCTCACCTGATTTAACCTTTCTTTCTCCTTGATAATCAAACATTTAACTGCTAGCCTTGTCATCTCTGTAGTTAAGTGAAATAAGCACAACAGTGCATGATGTCTTGAAAATAATGAACTCATACATGAACTACCTCTGCAAAAATAAATATATACATGAATAGTGGTAGGGTGATCTCGTATATGCACGCAGGAATGACTTAATTCCAGATTATTACACATTTGTCCAAACACACTGATTGCTTTCAGTATCTAAAAAGTTGTGAGAGTCCAAGTTTCTCCATGTTTGAAAACTGACGAAAGCTTCCTCTTAGCTGAATTCTCAGGTGTCCAGGAAAGACCATTTTATAGCCCTTCTTTACATGTTTACACGTCTTGCTTGAGGAATTAATGTTAGAAATGGAACAGTTTTAATTTGCGCCCTGTGGTGCTTATTTCACAAATTGCAGATGAAGGTATTTGTCTTAGGCAGATATCTTTTGGGTCCTGCTCCCCATTCCTGAAAACTAGGGTCTGGTCACAATCTCCTGTGGCACCCTCGTGCCCTTTTGCCTGGTTTCCTTCCAGAGGATACTGAGCTGCAGAGTAGGATGTGCTTGGTTCTGAGCCGTGACTTCAAATGCACGTTTTGAAATCTAGGCATGAATGTTAGCAATGCAGTGACAAAGGAGAGGAAGCTGCACAGGGAGAGAGTCTGTTCTTTATGGAGAAGAGAACAAAGTCATAGCCTGTCTAAATCTGTATCACCAAAAAATGGCAGAGATAAAAAACACAGCCTTCTTCCATTTCCCCAGGGAAGACCTGAACCAGTCATCAAAGTATTTATCACTATCAGATGAGGGAAAGGCAGGTTTTGTGTCCTGACTTACATCTGTCATCTGAACATGACAGTCCTCACTCTCAGTGGAGCATTGCATTCCCAGGCATGCAGCAGGAGATGAAGCTGCATGCTTTGGCCTAACTCTGAATAGACAGTATGCATTGTAAAACCACATTGCCATCATTTTTTGCCTTGGGTGCAGTGCACACCCACTGCTTCAGTTGTAGACACTGCTCAAATGGAGGCTAATGTGTTTCTTTTATGTTCTTAGTGCTCTTTTTTCAGAACATCTCAAGATCTTGATTGTAAGAGATGCTGTAACAAAAAATCTATTTCTTTTTAATGACTACAATTCTATCAAGAGACAATAACATAACTCCAGGTCTCTGAAGTAACACATGAAAAAAGTTACAAGATAAAAGTCTCAATAGACTTGGGATATGACTGTTTGCAAGTAGTTGAGTTTGCAAGTAGCTCAGTTGTTGGGCACAACTAAAATATGAGACTTGATCTTAAAAACTTCTTTCGCTATTAAAATAAGATGCTTTTTAATTTGAAAAATCTTTTAAATCCATCTACATATACATCTGTCGGCCTACTTGTGTATTTACCTACCTTCTTACCAAGCAGCCTGCCTATCACTCAAACACATCATGTTGCAGAGGCCCCTCTTTGTTAAGAAGGGGGAAAATGAGTGCTGTGTGATGTTCTGTGTCCCTTGGTTCACAGAGGTCTAATCTGAGATAGATTCACAACTGAATAGCAAAAAATGAACCAGTGAAATCAGAGTGGCTTTAGTTGGATAACAGAGTAAGGAAAGATTCAACAAAGCTGGCTATGCAACTAAAATGTACATTAGCTTGTAATACTCGATACTTCTCAACAGGAAGAGTTCTGCTACAGTTATGGGTAGGGCTATATTTGAGAGGCTTGAATTTCCAGACTGAATACCTCAATCAGATGTTCAGTTTACAAAAAGGACAAGGCTGAATATCATGTTTTGTGAAGGTGAGACAGCTTTGGTGTCATTACTCTCACTGCAAGATGTCTACAGTAGCAAAGTTTGGGAAAAAGTGCAACTGAAGGGGTCTACAGGCTCTAGTCAGCTTTTGGTATATTGCTGCCCATCAGCATACAAAGTTGCAGGAATGACCTATTCCTTATTGAGAGCAAGGACTGTCAGAAGCAAGCAAGGCACAGATGGATTTCAGCAAAGAGTACTTCTGTCTAAAGTTCTTCCAGACTGATGGAGGTTCAAATTAGGAAATGAGACAATAGAAAATGGAAGGGAAATTACAATGACATTGGGTAAAGCAACAACGAAAAGGAGCAGCAGTGACAGAAAAACAATTATAGTCTGTGTATTTTATAGCTAGAGTGAGTAGGAGTGTTTCTCCCACCACACTGGCATGAAAGCAAGAGCATCTCATGCCAGGGGAGTAGCAGATGGAGCAGCTATATTTCATATGAGAACTTGTGTTCTGGGACTGTCAAGCTGCTGTGGGAGCTGCTCAAAATTTGTGTGTCAGCATTGCTGCTGCCCATGACTTACATCCCAAGGACAAAAAATCATTTGGGGCTGTAATATTTACAGAAATACGGGTTGTCCTTTATTCTGTGTAAGTTGTTCTGCTGCCTTCTTTATCCCACGTTTAAATACCTTCTGGAAGTGCTTTAACTAATCTCTGACAGGTGTGAGTCATGTTCACATCAAGTCTCCAGAATAAATTATGTGTGTAATACAGAAATTAATTTCCTGTTACATATAAAATGTTGTCAAAGAAAAACTCCCCTTACACGACAAGAGGGATGTGGGGTATTCTGCAGCAGTTCATGTGAGCCGGGGACTTTTGGAGATGTCCAGCTGTTATGGTGCAACATTTCAGTCTGACTGGGAGGTGTCTATCACATTTGTAGCAGGACAGCTTTTTGGACAAACAGAAATGGCAGACACTTATCCCCAGATGCCTCTTCCATGTGGCAAAATATGGTCTGTGAAAACCCCTGAACCTGTATGTTGAGTGATTGATGTAGGGGTTGATATCTACACACAGAGGGATGGTGTTGTGGCCACAGCCTCTCATGGTGCCCTCTCCTTTACTGCCAGCATGAGCTGAAGCTTCAGTGAGAAACCTGATCTCTTTTCATCAGCAGACTGAACTTGCCCAAGCAATGGGGCACACTGACTCTGTGGTAGCCCCCATGTGATGTAGATGGCAAATCACTGCCTGCCTACTGACTAATTTTGGTTAAGAACTGAATCCACATCATACAGGATCTCCTAACATTCTATACAGTGCAGGCTGGAGGCACAGGCTCCACTTATGCACAGTGCAGAGTTGCAACTTTTTCAAGAATTTAGACATGCAGCATCTTACTTCTGCTGAGCTTTTCGTATTTCAGTGTTTGAAATGTCCAGGGAAAGAAAAATGGAATAAAATCCTTTTCAAGGTGGCAAGAATGCAAACAAAAAGCTTTAAACCAAAAAATGTTTTCTAAAATACTGTTTAGCTTTTAAGCCTAAATATCTCACAGACAATTAGCAGCTTCATTAAGAAACTACAGGGCTACCTACAGCACAGGTCAATTAGCAGCTTCAACCTATCTGTCAACTTGCTGAAAGGCAATTTTCACATCCAGTTCTTTGATAGATTATCAAATTATTTTTTTCAAAGGAGGAATTTATGCATAATGATAATGGACAAATGACATGGACACAATTCATCAATGACTTTTTTTTTTAATCTTGTAGAGGACAACCTCAAAAGACTACACATCTGCAACAATTTCAGTTGAAAATTGCAAGCAGCTTAAAAATCCTACCGTCATCTTTCTGTGCTTCAGTTCACTAGGAAGAAAGATGAAAAGTTATTAAAAAGTTAAAATATCCTGGCGATCAGGAAGCTATTCTGTTTATTTAGCTCATTTTTTGTATAAATATTTAGAAGAGAAATGTAGAGAGAACAGGATGAGATAAAATCCCCCATACAGCTTAAAATAATTTAAGTGCAAATAGTCAATGACAAAATAGCAGAGTAATGACCAAGAAAAAACTTCTACAAAAGCATACAATAAGCCTGGGCTGGATGTCATCATATTTCAGCCTTGGACACATGCTGTATTCTTAGAATACAGGAAGCTCCTCATCATGCCAGCTTTCAAACAAAGGCAACAAAAAAGGAATCATTGCTTTAAAAAGCTAAAATACATTCTATTTAACAATACAAAACACCCAAAGAAGAAAAGACAGAAATATCTCAAGCTCACATTTGGCTAAAATTCCCTTTCCAGCAAAAACCCCTAAATCTCAAGGATTAGTTGAATTCATTTAAAGAAGAGCATTGATCTGGAGAATGATTTTGCATTACTCTCATAACATGAATTCTATGAACAATAATTGTGCTTCATGGCCCACTAGACCTAGTAATGTAATTCAGCCCAGAAATTTGCAAATATATTATACATTAACATGGGAAAAACGAGGTACTAGAACCAATTGTGAAAGCTGCAGATTTTTTAAGGTCGACAAACTGAATAACACTAATGTCATTTATCTATATGTTTCAGGGATCTTTTAAATATTTAAAGAACACAATAACTCTAAGAAGTACTGTTTATAAATGGGTGATTAAAAGAGCACTGAGCAGGTGAGTTCCTCCTTCTCATTAGCCAGGCAGGCACAGGGCAGGGTGATTAGAAGAGGGCTCTAGGGAGCGCGACAACCCGGATCATGGCAAACAGGATCGGGCAAACGGGGGTGTGGCACGGCAGTTTGCGCGGTAGTTCTCCCAGGCAGGGTTGCAGGTTTCCTCCTGCTAGCGGGGTTTTTAGTGTGTTGTTTGTTGTGTTTCTGTTGGTTGGTTGGTTTGGGGTTTTTTGGTTAGCAATGGTTTTACACGATCAAAAACTGCAGTTAGTAAAAGCCAAACAGAACTCTCCAAAAAGGATGCATCTGTCCAGGCCCACTCCTGTGCGGAGTCTTTGAGGTTATCAGTGGTTCCAGGGGCTGTTGCAGAGGGAGCCTGTCTGCAGTGTGAACAGGGGAATGATCTCCTTTCACTGGTGGCCCCGCTTAGGGAGGAAGTTGAAAGACTAAGGAGTGTTAGGGAAAGTGAAATGCAAATAGACTGGTGTAGTTCCACCCTTCCATCCTTGAGGGAGGCCCACCAGGAGTCAGATGACTCCAATGCCTCCCACTGGCAGGCAATAGGAGGACACCTAGACGATGAAGGGGAGTGGAAATGGGTCCCTGCTCAGAGAGGTAATAATAAAAATTCCTCCTGACCCCCATCATTTACCCAAGTGCCACTTCAGAATAAGCACGAGATCCTGGATCTAGAGAGCCAGCCAGATGATTTAGAAGATAATGATCTGCCCAGTGGGCCTCCCAATTGTGCTTTACCTGTAGGACAGATCACCACTTGAACATTAAAAAGAAGGGGGGGCTGTCTCTTTCTCCAGGCAGCAACTGACAGAACGAGAGGACACAGTCTTAAGCTACTCCAAGGAAAATATAGGTTGGATGTTAGGAAAAAGTTTTTTACTGAAAGAGTGATAAA
Source organism: Nicator chloris (assembly GCA_013400495.1). Taxonomy (NCBI): domain Eukaryota; kingdom Metazoa; phylum Chordata; class Aves; order Passeriformes; family Pycnonotidae; genus Nicator; species Nicator chloris. Next base: position 44,163 of record WAAE01015223.1, read on the forward strand.
GTACTGGAATGGTCTACCTGCGGAGCTGGTGGAGTCACCATCCCTGGATGTGCTTAAGAAAAGACTGGATATGGCACTCAGTGCCACGGTTTAGTTGAGGTGTTAGGGCATGGGTTGGACTCAATGATCTTGGAGGTCTCTTCCATCCTAGACATTCTGTGTGATTCTATGTAAATAAATTCATATTCATACCTGAGTATGAAATGACATATGACTGCTATACAGTAAGGTCCATTTTATGTGTTCCAGCCACCAAAAGAGTGTGAAACTCTTCCTTGTTTTACTCTTAAGAAAAATTCAATTTAAACTAGCAGTGATGTGTATAATAAAGATGAATTTTCCTCCAGAAAAGTAACTTAGGAAGTAATTTTAAATTGGTCCACTTTTGACTCTGTGAACTTTAGATTAAGGCTTGTAAGAAAATAGTTTAAATAGCTATTGAAACAAAACCCACAACAAAACAAAAAGAAGATTTTCATTTCAATCTGGACCCATAACAAAATTATTGATATTTTCATCCTACTCACCTTGTTGGATGCTGCTTTAAATCATAACATTAAGACTTAGGCAGTGGTCAGTACCTCTCCAAACATTTAATCATCTGATATACTTACAAAAGTCTGTCAGGGTAGTCCTTCCATATGATAAAATTCTTAGTCGTTTGATACTTTAACAGAAGTTTAGGGGTAAAAAAAGCCTGTCTAACGTATTGAGTTTGGGCTTGTACCTTTGGCAACCTGTACAATGGGAATAAAGCCATAGACAGTCAGGGGATGATGCCAGTGTGAAGTAGAAACAGAAACCACTCCGCTGAGGGTGTGACTCCTGTTGAGACAGAGCCATGGGGCAGGCTCTGTACAACAAGCCACTTCAGATCCAAACTGTTGCACTTGCCTTTTCTACTTATGTTTCCATTCACCAAAAGCTTAGGCATCCTTTTATACCCTATATGTATTAGTTTATGTACACATTGTTTATTTGACACAGAGTGTTTTGAAAAACACTCTCCTAGTGTTTGGAAAGTGAAATAATTGTATTGAGATTGATCCTCATTAATGTCATACTTCTGCAGCCTTACCAAAAGGTTGATGACAATGAGAAAAATGCCTGGAAACCAGGATGGCTGGGCTGTATGGCTATTTTCTGTGTATGGTACAGTATTTTGGATTGTTCGCACTATTTTCAGAGATTTTCTTCATTTCATTTCATTTAAAAGGGCGTATGGGCTTGAATCTTTGCATATTCTCCTCTCAAGAATAGACCTTGAAAAGCTCATTTTGGGCTTTCCTGTTTTAGTATCTGATAGGGGGGTTAGTTTTTGAAAGCTTTATTCTGAAATTATACAGGAAAATACCGTACAATATCCCTTGGATATTAATGCTGTTGACAGGACAGTATTTCAGAGTCAGAACTGAATTAAAATTCAGAGATCTAATTTATATGAGTTTGGTGTTTTGTTGTTGAACTTCAGTAGCGGATGCATTTGTGATGCAAAGTTAAAAATCATTTCCATTTATTCCTTTCACAATTGATCTAGAACTGCCAGTCCATTTTCTCCCATAATCTCTTTGGTTTTGTCTTTGAAGTTACAGCTCTGTTAGAGAACTAATGTAATTTATTCATGTGTAGCATAATATTTAAAAGAAATTACTGTTTGTCATGGAGAAAATAGATAGGTTCTGAGAAATTCTCTTGAGCAGGCTCATTTGAGAGGTTACATAATTGATATTTACTATTATTATCTGCACTTTCTTGATTTTTTCATATGAAATTTAATCAACAAACAAATAAATAAAATGAAATTAAAGCAAAATAAAATATAAATAGATCCACTACCTGGCAGCTCATATCAAAATGTAATAATGAAGTATGTTCTCAGTTTAAATATTTATACACGGAGATTTTCTGAGACAGCAAGTGTGCTTAAAAAAGGTCAATTTACAGCACATTTTTTTCCACACATAATGAGGTTCCTAGAGCTTAAATAATTTCATTAATTCATTTATTTTGACATCTCAAGAAAGCAGTTTGTAATGAAGAGATGCCCAAACAAATCCACCTATGATGGACTGAAGAAAGTGTTAGCCTGGGTTTTATTAAAGAGATAGGAGAATCTTTTCCTATATAAAAAGTAATTTTATTTTCATAAATATTCTTTGTGTGCAAGGAAAAGTGCAACCACTTGGTTGAAGACCAGCACGTGCTGCAATGAAATGAATAGCAAAATTTATTCTGATTTCAGCAAGAAAGAACCTATTTCAAGGCCTTCCAGTGATGTAAAATGGCTGAAATTATTTAGTCAATTAACAAAAAGGGAGAATTTGCATATCGTGTCTCATCAAGGCATGATACATTAATTTCCATGTAAACATACTAAATCCTTGAAGTAGCCAAGTGAGAGCATATGTTCTTGTATATACTAGAAGAATGGAAAATAGTGACAATTATAAAACTACATTAGCAGTCCAGAAATTACTCTCCTGCAGGTCTCTCTCTGTTATGGTTCATGCTATGCTTTGTGTTGATCTTGTTTTTATCATAACATAAAAAATCATAGGAACCTTTTCAGTATACAACAAGCCACCACCAATGATCCTTCCCGACATTTTGAGATAATAAAAATCAACATCTAGTCATGAATACAATGCAGACAAGGTTCTTTATTGCCACAGCATGGTGAGCTGGCCCTGGCACAACAACCTGAAATGGATGGGAAAATAGTCACGTGTCATTGTCTGTACCAAAGATGGGACATCACAAGGGACTTTGTGGGGTGTAACAGGCTTTGGAAGACAGACCGGCTGGATGCTGCCTCTCTGCTCCTTCTCAACCCATGGGCAAGGGAAGATAAATGACAAGTTGTTGCTAGCAGAGATATGACTTGTCCTGTTGGAACAAGGGCCCGTTTTACTCAGGAGAAATCTCTTAGACAGGTAAGAAATGGAAGGAAGGGATTACTAATGATAAATTAAGCAAAAAAACCACTCATCTAATTGAGGGCACAATGCCTTGCAGGGATATGGAGACATGAAATGTCTAAGATTAGCAGAAAATTTATCTTCTCTGGGAAAAAAACCCACACTGTTAAGCCAGAGTACTAAAACCTTGGGAAAAACTCTAAGCTCAAAATAAAATAAAATGTAACTTTTTTAGGAAAGACAGAGAGGGCAGATATGCAGAACGATGTTATGTGGAGCCTTCAAAACACCCTTGTTTGCCTCAGAGTTTAGTAATATGGGGAATACGGGACACTGAGCATTCACAGATCACTTATAGCTCAGTAACAAAACCTGTGGAATGTTCTGTAAGCTACAAACCAGAGCAAGTTACTCAACAAGCACTTCTCCATAGTATATGAACAAGAAATCATGTTATTAATGCCATCAGTGCAGGAAACCTTTCATGAAGGATTTGTGTGGGGCCCCATTACTTTCCCATGATGTTTAGGAATGGAAATTACAGAGTAAGGAAAAAAAAGTGCTTCTCCTAAAATGTAGGGCCTTTGAGACACTGTTAAACAATACTGCAGACAGGGAAGCTACACAACAAAAGCTCTCAATAGATGGGATATACCATCAGAATACAGAACTGTACCCTGGAAAGCAAAGGCTCTGTCAGGAATTAAAATTCACAGCAGGGGAAACAACCTAATTAATGCCTCTGACTGACATGTATTAGTGAAAAAGCACTGTTTGGACCCTGTAATCCACCAAGTAAAAGTAATTTTATCCCTGTGTGAAACACAGGTGAGGCTAATACTGAAATACAGTATGCAATTTTGGTGGCTGCATATATAGTGGGGTTTAGAAGTCTCAAGAGAGCTCTGATGATAACCACAGTACTTATTCTATTTTCTGGAGAAAACAACTTGCTGTTAAAATCTTAATGCTTAAATCTGGTTAGCTTATTAAAAGGGAAGATTGAGGAGTGATTTGATTACAGAGTATAATGTCTTCACAAGGAGAAAACAGGAGGGAGTACATGGCCATTTATTTAGTGAGAAAGGTGTAAGAAAACCTAAGAAATTGAATCAGATAAGTTCTAATAGGAAATAAAGTACTAAACACAGTAACACTCCAAAAGATTATTTCCTGAAGTAAACTGCTTAGAAAATCCATCATCTCCTAAACTCTCCTCGTCCTTAAATCAAAGCAGCACAATTCTCTTTGAAGGTGTGCTGTCAAAAGACAAAGCCATTGGATCCAGTAGAAGTAGAGTAGTATGTGGTATGTGATACAGGTGATCAGCCTACCTGACTGGGGGCTTACACTGGTGCTTGTTGGAAATCCTTTGAATTCAGCAAATCATCACTTTCTAAGCCCCTCAGTTTACATCTGCTCATCAAACTGAAAGAACTTCATCAGGTAACTGGCAGGAGCACCCCTCTGGCAATGAGTAGGCTCCATCCACACTCATCCAACTCATGAGTGGCATCCCATCCATCACCCAGCTCCTGGAGGAAGCCATTCCTTAGAGCTGCAGAAGTGCAGTCCCTGGACAACTCCTCAAATTGCTTCCTGTCCTTGGAGAAAAATAAGGTGTGGGACAACACTGTAAAAAAATGTGATTACATGCTCTCCTGCACTGCAATATCTTGCCATGCAAATGCTTTTTGCAGTGAAGAGCAGGAGGAATCATCCCCTCTCGACTGCAGGGTCGTACACGGGTGTGTGCTAAGAAACCAGGGTGGGTTGACAGGCAAACTTTGCAAAAGAGGATGAAAATGTCAGAGGAATAAAGATGAAAGCAAAACCAAAAGTGAACATGAATAAATGCACTATGTGAAAACAGAGAAGGGAGTCAGAACGCACGTAGCTGGAAAGTGAGGAGCTGGGACTGCTGCACATGGAACAGGGCAATTTCCAAGTTGAGCATCCTAACGGAAGCCATACTGCCTACTGACAGTCTGAAATTCAGGGTTGGGAAGGTGGCAGGAAAATTGATAATCTGTACTAAAAGACTCCACAGGACTAGATATTAAAAGACAATGTCAGTAGAAGATAAAATTGTGATTTAAATATATGGAAACATAATTTTACACAGAAACGCTAGACTTATGAATTGCTAAATACTGCGAATGAGAGCACAATTCCACGCAAGGATAAAAAAGAAAGGGAAATGCTTCATAAAACATATTCTACACAGTCAGAATAGCCTCATTATTACTGGAATAGTGAATGCTGCAAGATAGGGGTTCATCTATACAGTCAGAAAAATGAAGTTAGCAATGAGATTGCTATTGCCATGATTCCTATTGTTGTAGTTGCTACATGAGCAATAGCTCTGCTATTAAATCTCTGAGCACAGAGGAAGGTTCTCAGCTGTGAGTAGTCAAGGGGGGCTGAATGTTGCATTCTGCCTAGTTCAGTTTATATTTAGATTCACTGCAAGTTTATGGGGCAAAAGGATCATTCCATAAAAAGTCTGAAGCAAAAAGGAAATGAGAATGGAAAACCAGGTGCTGTGGAGACCTCTCCTGCCTCCTAAAACATCAGTGAGCAGTTTAAAATAATTCTTGTGAAGCAATAAAAAAAGTAAATAGTACGTATATCCAAGAAAAGTTTGCCCTGCTTGTAAAAGCTAGGATGACTGTTCTTCCTAATGCACTAACAGCTTCTGTGTTCAATTTCCACTTCTCAGTCAGTTTTTCTCTCTGCTCCTCAGATCACTTTACTTTCTGGTCTGAAGTGCAAGGCACACTTCAGACGTCTAGGCCAAAATGTCAGTAATTTTGTTTGTGAAGTTGCTTGCAAAGGCAAGGAGCCTGCACTCTCTGTAGAACCCTTCAGAGCATGCTTTTAAGACTCTGTCGAGTTAGACTCCTAAAGCTGTCAGCCATCACAAAGCAGCTGTTAGAACAAAACATTTAGAAGCACTTGGAAATCTGTAAAGAATCACAATTGGTGAATCATTATCTATGATATTTGAGGAACTGAAACACCTGAAAATGTGACATGAATCATATTTCTCTTTGTCACCACCATGACTCACTGTTTCCCACTTGAAATAAGATGTTCTTTAGCTTTCTTTCTTTTATAAATCTGGCACATGGGAAATATCCCTCAGGTAACTGGGATGATTTTTCCTGAAAAGAGGTAATCATACCTATGTAATGAAAATTCACACAGTGGCAAGAAAGGTTCCAAGGTCAAGATTCTTATAAGTATCAAGTTGCATATTAATTTTTAAATATAACTTAAATCATAAGCGTGTACAGCTTCACCTCAGGGGATGAGGTACATGTGGCTTCAGAAATGATAAATAACAGGTGTGGAAATTCTCCTAAAATCTTATTGACAGCTCTGAAGAAACCACTTGCTCCCAGAAGCCAAAGAGCTGACTGTCACACCAACAATTTACAAAAGTTACACTGAAACTCCCTTTAGACATTAAAAGAGAGGGCAAAAGAGCCCATTTGAAGACATCCAAGAGCTCCAGGATGGGAATACAGATGAGGGACGAAATATGTTGGGGATTCACCTAGAGATAACCACTGGAGGTAGAAACAGGGTTCTGGATGCTCTGAAAAGCCTTAGAACAGTCTCCCTGGCTTGCACCCCAGTGCCACCATGCCATGCTCCTCTCACTTCCTCTGGAGAAGTATTTTCTTTCCATGACTTCTTGTGAAAAGTGAGATTTATCTGGGAAAGAATTCAAGTGGAAATCTCAAGATAAAAACATATAGAGTCCTATAGGCTACCATGTCCTCTGATAAATTCACTTTCTAAAATATTTCTTTTTCAGCTTCAAAAGCTTTTCTCAGATATTTTCTCCAATGACCACTTTAAAGGCTTCTTCTCCCTCTTTGTATTTACACTTCTCTTTGGTTTCCAGACAGGACTGTTTGAACACAATATTTTTTTATTAAGCTCTGCTGTCCATTCCTAGATAGTGTTTTTATTGGTATCTTGCCCTCCTTTCAATTTTCTCAAACTGAAAGCACCTTTCTCTTTCACACTCTTGTCTTTGATTTATAACATAATGCTTCTGAATTTTCTCTTCAGAAGAGGTGTTTGCTGTTATCTAGGTCCCTCATTACTGATTGCAGGACATTATATCCCCAGAGGCCAAAGAGAGCAGCACCAATTTATCTAGCACCTTTTTCCTCAGAAACAAAATGAAGTCTGAAATCTCTCCCAACAGCTGTAAGAGACATTTTCTTTCTGGGATGTCATCCTGTCCATTAAGGGTATATTTAATTTAGCAGTAGAAAGAAGTGTCATGTAAATAGAGTTAGCAGTGAGCTAATAACGTAATAAAGCATTTCTCAAAGCTTGTGTCCCGATTAACAACACTGCTGTACCAAGGTTGTATTATGAACTAAAATCTGGCACTGAGTGATATCTTGTTAGCTGGTTACTCAAGACCCAGGAACCCAGGGTGGGGGGAGTGATGCCAGTGACCTTTTTTTTCTAGCAAGGATGAGAGTTACTTGGTGTGTGGAGGCTGTTCCAGTACAGACAGATGTTACACAAGCGTTCTTGAGATTGCTGTTGAGGAAGTCAGTAAGTGCTCCCCAGAATATGGCCATAAACCCCACATGCATCCTACACCAACAGGGAGGAGAGCAGCCCTGGATGCCCTCAGGACACTTCAATTGTCTTAGGACAGACTGGCTGGACATTTAACTCAGATTATATAACTCGAGGGTTTGGGTTATTTTCTGCAGGGTAGCAGGCTCCATTATTCACAGAACTCCCTGTTTTTATCTTTTTCGATGATGCCGTTCCATGTTAGGACTTCATAGCTCTATATGTGTTAGGAAACATTTTTAAAAGTTCATTTAAAAATGAAAAGGTGCAGCAGAAATAGAAAACAAGAAAACCCTCTTGAATCCCAACGTACAAGACCTTTTAGTTAAATTTCAATGTTTCAATGACAAGATGTGCACGATCTTTAAATGATGGGAAGTAGAACTTCTTCAGAAATCCTCATCTCATTTGAGGTGTTTGTTTATACATGTCTTTGAATGAACTTTTGGAAGATAATTTAACCTGACAGCCCTGTGTCAGATGAATTTGTAACATGAGCATTAGATGAAAGTATGTATAAACCTAGTTTATTGATTGAGAAAATACATAATTCATATCAGCTTGCATTGCAAATGATGGGTTATTTCTTGTGCCTTATTTGTGGACTACAAATAGACACTGAAATGACAAATTTCTGATACTTTAACAAACTCAGTTTACCATTAGGAAGATATACAAAGTGTAGAGATGATTTTCTGGAAATAAATCTTAGAAATGTCATAGCAAATTAATCTAAAAATGTGTCAGCCACACAAAGACTAAAAAATTTATCAGAGAGCCTGAAACTAAAGGTCTGAATGCTCACTACCAGCTCAGATCTGCATATGGCAGACTAAGAATTGTTATTGTAAAAACTCAGAAAGTTTGTGAAACAGGTTTTCTGCCCTTATTTCAGGCTTTCACAATAGAAGTGATGATATTATTATCCTCCCTCTGCAATTTAAATTTCATTTTTACTCATTTACTAAAACTGCTTGAACATTATCTCAACCTCTACTGACATTTATGTCTTCTGAAAATAAAATAACTTTAAAATAGACTTTTCTTCATCAGCAAGTAAGCACAATCTGACTATTTATGTGGAAGGCTGAGTTAAATAAGCCCAGGAGGACCTGAAATGTAGCTTAGTTTCTTCCACAAGCCATCTGCTGTCCCTATTTCTACAGAAAAGAAAACAGAGTTCACCTTATGGCTGCTTTGCAAAGAACTGCAGGCAATGAAATGCTGAGTCACTGTGGAAAAGGTTGGGTCATGGAGCCCGAACTAACTCCTGCCAAATGCAGCTTGGAAGTTGGGAGCAGGGAAGAAAGTTTCCTTTTGGGCAAATGGTTTCATAATTGTTCACAACAAGATTTTTCTACACATTTTTTTTCTCTCCAGAATCCCATATCTGATCTGCGAGTGATGCTATGTTAGAAGCAAAGCCGGGGATTCCTGGTAATTGAGAGATCTGGATCTGAGAATTATTTTTGTCTTCTTTCAGTGATATATTTTCCTGTGAGTGCTGGGGGCAATAAGATGGCTCAATTCATAAACAGAGCTTAAAACTAGACTTAGCAGGGGAAGGGAATGAAATTCTAAGCACTCTAGAGAAACCAGGGGCTGCTGAGGCATTAGGAAGCAACAGGGAAACACTTGGGAATTGCCTCAAGGGAATTAGGAAGAATTCGAAAAAGAGGAGTCTCACTATTCCTTCAACTGTTAGCAATTCCAAAATCGCTTACCTGAATTTTCAGTTGTTCAAGGATAAAATTTGACACATGATGGATGAGATAGAGTACTTCATGAGGAACAGAAGTATTTCTTTCTTATTCAAGTCAAAGATTTTACCTCTTTTTTCCTCTAGCGTCAGTTGCTCTAGTCACCTTTTCATATTGTTATTTCTAGACTGATGCCTGGGAAGCTGTCAATGCTCAGATGTTTTAACATTATTTCAGAAAAAATATCAGCAAGAAATGTTTTAAAGCAGAAAAAGATTTGGGCACGTTTCAGATATGCCTTGCTTTTCCTATGTATATATGAAAGATTTCTTGCTGGAAAGCAAGAGGCCTTGTGTCGGTGTATCTTTCCTCCACATATTAGAATTGATTTTACTGGCATCACACGGAGATTTTGAAGTTCTTTTTTAGCAAACTTTCCTGTTCTGCACCACAGTTTGAGAATAGACTTTCCTTTTCCTCTTTTCTCCTAGCTTCACAGCTTGCTATGAACGTCAGAAACGAATGATTCTTCTAACTGTGAGTGGGCAGTATATAATGACAGAATTAAAATTTATTATTTTGCAATGCAGGAGATCCATGCAGTACCTGGCACAAATGAGCTCAAATGGGGTCCTCTTGATTATTTATCCTTAAAGTAAATTCTTATTAAAATCAATCACATTAATTGTGGTTCAGGCATCAACATTTAAGTTCTTTCTAACCATGTCGAGTTACCTCATCTTCAGAACGACTAACAGTAAAATGAGAGTAGTCTCAGCCATAGTTTCCTTGGCAAACATGAGATCTCACAACAATATCATAAGGGCAGTGAGACACTGGAACGGGTGGCCCAGAAAAGTTTTGAATACCCAACTTTTGCCAGTGTACTAGTTTGAAAGCAAACTAGTGAGAGACTTCGAATCAGAAAATACAATTTAATAGGAAAAATAAAATAAATGTAGTAGTACAAAAAAACAACCCACTGACAGAGTCAGGGTACAAACCTGACCCCCTGACAGTCAGGGGGTTTGGCAGAAGTTCAATCAAATAGTGGCTGCAGTTCTCCTGGAGTGATGGTTCCGTTGAAGCAGTGATTCTGTAGAGGAGGTCTGGTCTTCCTCTGAAAAGTCCAGNCAAGGCCAGATTGAATAGGGCCCAGAGTAACCTGGTCTAGTGGATGGTGTCCATGCCCATGAGAGGGTCAGAAGTGTCTCCTGGCAGGCAGGAAGGCCAACCATGTCCTAGGATGCATCAACCACAGCATTGCCAGCCAAGCAAGGGAAGTAACTCTCCTGCTCTCCTCTGCACTGTAGTGGCCTCACCTTGACTCACGTGTGCCGTTATGGGCATTGCAATATTAGAAGGTTGTAAAGCTATTGTCTAATAGCTTTGCAAACCTATAGTATCCAAAGGAGGGCTACAAAAATGGTGAAGAGCTTTGAGGGGTAACCTTGTGAGGAATGGCTGAGGTCACTTGGTCTGTTCAGCCTGCAGAAGAGGAGATGGGGAGACTTTATTGCAGTTTACAGCTTCCTCATGAGGGGAAGCAGAGGGGCAGGCACTGATCTCTTCTCTCTAGTGACCACTGACATGATTCAAGGGAAAGGCCTGGAGCTGTGTCAGGGTAGGTTTAGATCAGATATTCAGAAAAGATTCTTCACTCAGAGGGAGGTTGGGGACTGGAACAGGCACCCCAGAGAAGTGGTTGCAGCTCCAAGCCTGACAGAGTTCAAGAAGAGTTTGGGCAACACTCTCAGGCACATGATGTGACTCTTGGGGCTGTCCTGTGCAGGGCCAGGAGACGGAAGTCCATGATCCTTCCAATGTGGGTGCATTCCAGCTCAGGATATTCTGTGATTCTATGGTTCTAACTAGATGATCTTGAAAACCCCTTCAAATGCAAACAATTCTATGCTGACTTTTCTCATTACCCTGCCAAAAGTCATTTCAACTTGAGATGATGGCAGTTGAGATGACCATCTAATCATCATTACAATGTGCAGCAGCTAAATGAAGTCCACATTGTCACTTCAAGTAACATAAGGAATGGTTCTGGAGATCTTCCTTCAAGCCTGAGGAGTTACCACACGGAGAATGAAACATAATCTACAGCCAGCTCTGCGTGGTTACAGAGAAATGCAGTTACCACATTGAGGAAGATGCTAAAAAGAAAAATGGTGAAACAGCTTCACCTTATTCAGAAAGCCTGCCTTTTGCCTTTTTTTTTATAAGAGATGGAACAAGGCAGATGTCATATATCTCAGCCCATATACCTTAGCCAGTTACTTTCCCATCTTAATTTCCTCTTACACTTGTTAGAGGGCTTTCAAGTAATACAGGCAATATTTTGTGAGATGGGAACAGCCACTTATGTCCCATTGCAACACCTGCAATATGAGTAGAAGAAGGGTAATCCAGGTATTGAACAGGATCTGAGCCCAACATGGTCTTATGTCTCTTGTCCCAGGATTATAGCAGGCAAGTCATCAAAACTGCCTCTGTTTAAAATGGACATAACGATTCTTCATAGCTGCTATTGTAAAAATTCAATATATTGTCTGAGCAAACCAAAAATATGCATGATGCAATCATGTATGCCACATTTTTAGGTAAAGTAGCAGTAACAATCTTTAGAAAAAAAAGTCAGTACATGTTGGTGGCAGAGAAGGAAACTGAGGCATGAATTGTTCTGGGCAGGAAGCATTTCTTGTCTGTCCTGCACTGTATCCCATTTTTTAGTTAATTTCAAGGGCATTTGCAGTGCCTGTGTGTCTCCATCTTTTCTCACTATCTCTAGAAACTTTAATAACCTGGCCCGAGGATATAGCCCTGGATGAAACCAGAAACCTTAGAGACCTAGTTGAAAACAGACTAAACAGAGAAATAAGTTTCCCAAGCACACATTTCCTTTTATTTAGCCACAAATCTTCACTTTTAATAGCTTCCCTGAATGCACACATAACCCTCTCTTCATTTAGGCTGGGCATACAAGCCCGTAATTTGATTTGTTTAACTAACATTTGTAACCCTGTGGCTTGCTGTAGGACAGGCTATAGAACAACACTTCCTAGCTAGGGGAGGGATGAGTTCTGCTAACTGAAGGAAGGAATAGGATGAGCAACGCTCTGCCTCCAGGGAAAAAGAGAGATGGGAACCTTCCCGGTCCACCCCTTAAAAGGGAACAAAGTATAACATACCTATTACAGTAGTCAGGCTCTTGGGATAAAGCTGAAAGATTAACCTCCCCCACCACCTGCCTGCTGAGAAACTGCTCTGAAGTGTAAATTATGTGCTAGCCAGTTCCATTGCACAGTTATACCATGTTATGTTAATCATTCAGGGAAAGGACTAAAATCCAGCTTTCCTGAGCTTCAGGTGATGCCTCTAACTCGTAAGCCAAAAGATTGCTCTTTCTTCTGTAGTGAGTATTTTTTCTCATTACTCGTGAGCAGAGTGCTGAGAGTGCACCTGAGGATGCAGACCCATCCTGGGGCTTAAGACTGTTGCCAGGGGATGGAGCATGGACTGCTGGGGTGTGGATGCTGAATGTGAGATCAGGCAGATGCAGCGTGTGAAATCGAGTCACAGAGCTTTCTCACACTGAGATTGTGAGGAGGAATCAAACTGTCCTTGGAGGAGAAAAACTGGTGTTGTTTTCCTACTTGTTGTTTACTTTTAAAAATGTTCCAGAGGTGCTGTTCAGAGTATCCAATCATGTTGCTCCTCTCAGAACTGTCTATAAAAAGGATGGTGGAAAATAAAGACCGCCGTCCTTTGTCTTTGTGACTGGAAACTCTGTGTCATTTTTTAGCCGTGCCAAATCCATAAGGACACTGGGCTTCCATACAAGAGGAGTACTTGTCCTAAAGGTGGGCAAAACCCCTCTTCTTCCCTTTTGGAGTGATGGGAAATCTTTTCTCTCTTTGAAATAAAAAATAAATCTAAGCCTTTAGTTTGGGTCTGAGGTCTAAGCAGTGAACCCTTAGTGGTGGTAAGTATGTCCCTATCTCAGAATAAAGTACAGAGATTTATAGGAAGAAATTCCTTTGGTTTATGCAGCTTTAGGTCCCATCTGTCTCTCTGTTATTTGCTGTGTACCTCACAGGAGGCATTCACACTTGACTCTGAGCCCCGTGCAATGCCAAGGGCACTCTTATGGTCTCCTCTATGTCAAATGCAAATAACCCTCAAGATGACCAGTTAGGGAGTTTCTCCCCCCTTGCAGAAGAGTTCCCCCATCTGTGGCAGACATATACATCCATTTACAGATGCAATATGGAAGGTTTTGTCTTCATACATATCAGCAAGCACACTACGGGTATCCCACAGGACGTACGTCAGTGTTTCTCATTGCAGCATTAGGTCCAAAGGGCCTTACATCATTTTCCTTGCTATTGGGAAAGCATAAAATTTTATATGAAATTCAATAAAATTAAAATTCAATAAAATTTAAATGAAATTACATACATGTACACGAGAATGCAGAAGCAGCAATCATTCATGCATTGGAGAGTGGTCAAGAGAGGTTGTCCTCATTTCCTCCCCACATGCCATTTCAAACACAACTGCACGTACTGAAGTCCTTGCTGTAAAGAGCCTGGCACATGCTGAAGTTAGATAAATCAGATGTTAGGTTATTTCTTTTTCTCCTCCACTTACAATAGTGGTGGAACCTAAGTGATGCTCAGGTCCTTCAGGCACAACCCTAACGCTGTTTTCAATTGCATTGTCAGACAACATAAGCATAATGACACCGAATCTTCCTGTCTGTAGTGTTTGCACTCCATTAATGCCTGAACATGCAGCAGTTTCAGTCTTGTAAAAGAGACCCTGCCTGAGAAATTTTTAGTCTAAATAAGCAAAGATGGAGGAGCTATTTCAAGGGACCTCGCTGAGGGATTAAGGGATGTCAGACTTTCTGGCAGGAAGCCTGTGGGAGGTCAGGGAACTGAACCGCGGGCTGCAAACCCCCAGCAGCATCAGTCTCCAAATTGCTCTTTACCTGGCAGCTGCCTGCCAGAGAGACGTGGTGGCTGCTAAATGAAAAGCAGATGGAGTTAAGTTTAGTTAAAGTAGACAGTCATAACAAAGAGCTCTCATCTAATCACCCAGTGGTAGTTGGGCTGAAAATGTAATCAAGTTGTTTTCTATAAATCATTTTCACAAGATAAGGGGCCTGGCTATACAGCATGGCTCACTAAGTATTTACACTGTAAACTTTCCTGCCCTCAGCACCACCCCTTTGCTCTGAATTATTGCTTTAATGAATTTAATCATGAAATGTAACAGTTGGATAATAAGAACCCTGTAAACTTCCCCCTCCTTTCCTTTTAAATTAAATTACATACTGGTAGTAAAAACATGATTATTTGAAGGTTGTGTTTATGAGAATTCTTGCCCTCTGAGGAGGGTGGTGAGGAAAAAAAAAGAATTAAAATTTTTACTTACAAGAGAAAACAGCTTGTGGAAATAATTACACAACTTGTGAGCCCTGCAGAGCATCTGTATTTAACAACTTTATACTCAAGCCTTTAGAAACAGGCAAGTAGTCTGTTTTTCAGACAGTTGAATATATAAAGTGTCTCAGTTATTGTACTATTTTACTAATGTATTGCCAAGAGAAAGTGATTGAATGTCCTGAAGAGGAGCGGGAGGACGCTGATAATGTCTATTGTAATGAGGAACAATAATGAGCATAAAAGTTTATTAACTCCACAGGTCACTGCACAGCAACAGCAGAGAGGCAGTAAGAGGGAAATCCAATCGTGTTCTGTTGGAGCCCGCAGCGTGCACTGAACCTCCTCATTAGGTGGGTTCACCGTCCTCCAAACGGGAAAGGTCACTAGCGGATGGGAGAGAGGGGGAACAGAGCTTTGCTGCTTCAGCTGCACCCCAGCCTGCTTCCGGCATTCAGACAGCTCTGCTCGTTTCCTCTGATTGGGCTTTTTAAAGAGTTTCAAGATTAACACGTTTTGGTTTACAGTCCATGTTCCCGTTCACTTCTAGGTTCTTACAGGCTGGCCACGCCCACATCTTTTCCTGCAAACCCAAACCCTTATGCTGAAGGCAATTGAAAAGAATGATTCACTCCAATATTAAATAAACTCCTGTCCACTCAGGTCACTGACGTGACCTCCGGAGGATTTAAAGTAAATAGAGGAGTTGGATTACAGTGCATTTTTAACTTACTTTGTTTAAAGTCGCGCATTGTCTTTCTGGAAAGACAAAGCACTTTCCCTTATTTTGAGTTCTTGCATTTCAATTATGCTGGAAAACGGTGATGTCTGCCAGACTGGCCTGTTTCCTGCTGCCAGCATCTTTCTGACAGTGTTTGAATGACCACAGGGACAGACATGTCCCAGAGCTGCCCTGCAAGCTCAGGTCTATCAGAAGACAGAAACAGGACTGGTACTTGTATGAGCTCTCTCAGAAGAGTTTTTCTTTCTACCTCATGCACTAATTTTAATTGTACAACTTGCTGCATGGAATCCTTCAACTGTTGGCAGCAGAAGCAAAACAGCAAAAGAAAGTGAGCTATTTTAACAGTGTATTTTCTGAGGATTTAGATGCTTGCCTCATTTGGTATCTAGCATCTTGAGCCTGTTTATATAGTTGATTTGACAATAATATCTAAAAAGTCTTTGTTAAACCCATTAAAAATCCCCTCTGCGATAATGAAATTCAGCCATTCAATAATGAATACAGCCTCATTTGGTGCAGTAGTTTCTATTTTCCTCTCCTACGGTTTGAAATCTGACGACGCCGCAGCAAACAAACAGCAGATGGGATTGTAACAGGGCTTTTAAAATAATGAATATCCATAATTCTGTACTAAGGCTCAGTCTCTGCCCTTGGACAACATCTAGGGTGCTGGTAATGCCACTAACAAATAAGGCAGATTGCTGTTTTTCTCTCACACAAGTGAAATACCATCAGTACAGTGTGCAGGAGTGTGCTGATGTTGCACACCAAGGGCAGGCGTTTGAGATGGAGAAAGGGAAGTTGCATGAAGACAGCACAGTGCTGGGCCAGAGCTGTAAATCCCAGGGACGGGGTTTATGAGCTGTGGGGCTCCGTGCTGTGTTACACACTCCCAAGGCTCTGGGGCAGCCCATGGAGGGGCCTGAGAGAGGTCTCGAGTCAGCTTTGAGCCCGGAAAGAGTCAGCCTGCCTCTGTCCAAAATCTAATGAGTCTCTGTCATCCCGCCAAGACGAAAGGAAGGAAATGTTAATAGATGCATCAAAGTCCAGTTCACACAAGCATACCCCTGGGATATCAGACCAGCTGTGAGAAACACTTCAATCAGTCATGTAGGGCTTTTCTCCCTCCTCACAGGGCTTCTTGTAGATTTTATCCCAGGGAGAATTCATATGAAAAGTGTATTGTTCAAGCCAGCCGAAGCCAGGGTCTTCTCCCCAGTCCTCCAGGCCCATAACAGCAGGGTCAGTCTCCCGCAGGAACTCTCTGAGGGATCTCCTGGGTCTTGCCCTCTTGAGTGCTTCTGTGTTTTAACTTCCCAGCTGCCTGAACCTCAGCAGCACACAGCACCCATGCCTGGGCAGCCAGGAGCCCTTGGGACACAGGGTCAGGCCCCTTCACACCTACATGTCCAGGGATGAGCCCCTGGTGGGGTCTGTCACCAGCTCTGTGGGGCCGTCTTCCCAGGAGCAGAAAATTGTCTGAATAAACAAGGGAAACAACAAACTGGCCAAGGTGACTTTGCAGGTTTGCAGACATACCTGCCTTGCCCTAGGGGGAATTTAAACTATTACACTCAGCAAACTGGGTTGCTCAGCTAAAAATTCTCTGTGACCATGTTAAGGCTGGCAGCTAAAATAGAGGGAATGCATCTCCCTGCATTATTAGAAGCAACAGACTACTCTGGATTATTTTTTTAATTTACTTTTACTATTTCCTTTGCAAATTGCTAGGCACTTCTAAACACAAACCAGTTTTTGCCCTTTCAACTTTCCTCACATTACAGCCCAGCTAACTCCATTAGCAAATAAAGTAAATAGCCAGAGCACTCATGAAAGTCTAAATTCCCAGGAGGTAATAACTGTATAAAACACGTGGGAGTTGTTATTTCAAGGCAAGGAAATGGAAAGCTTTTAGTTTATCATTAAGCCAGCTTAGTATTTTGGTAGGCCTTGGCACTATTTATTAACAATTTATAAAGTCAAACTGGGGTGAATCTACGTAAGTGATACATATTTTTGTACTGAGATGGGGGACTTGTGCTATTTGTCCTGAACTCCATATACACAGTGTTTAATAAGCTCTGACTTGGCTTTTCTTATTAAACAGTTTGCCTGTGTGAAATGAACTCAAGTCACTGCAAGTTCCTGCAAGAATTACCCTTCAATGCAATACTGATGTTGGGAAATATCCTTCCAGGCTGCCATTAGTTCAAAATTCAATATTTAGAAACAATACCAGTATGAGGAGCCTTTGAGCTCTCACAAAAGGATTAGAAGGTGTTATATCCTTGTGCAGAAAGGGGCAGGGATGACTGAGTAAAAATGAAAAACCCCACAAAGGAGAAGAACAAGAGAAGACACTGTCACAGATGTGATCCCATGGGAACCTAAGTCCATCAGCTTATGTTGCAAGGACATGCAGGTTCCATCTTTTGCCTGATATAGTTTCTAGCTCTAGCCTGGCTTTTCTGGTCCCATCTTTTAGTCCTTCTAGTCTTTTTTCCCCTGAATGCTCTTTCCTTTTGTCAGTTCTAGAGTTGCAATGGTTAGATCAAGTCTATATTAGTTCTTTCGAGGTATTTGCAATGCTCAGCAAAACTGGGAAAATGTAGAAATAAAAAACAGGTCCTAACTTCTGTCACCAGTTAGTAAGATGGGTGTTCTCATTTAGAAAAGCTCGGCTTATGAGATGCCCATCTGAGGCCTCATTCACTCTGTTGTACACGTGTGCCACTTCAGGGGAGGACACTGGACAGACACCCAGATGTGCACAGTGGTTTTCTTCTGGTGTTCCTGCAGGGCTCATGTGCTTTCTATAAGCAGCCCCAAACTCCTTGCATTGCTCAAAAATCCACCAATTTGCAAATGCTGACGACACCGAGTTTCTAGCAGTGTAGATTGTTAGATTAATGTTATTTAAGGTGCAACCAGACTGGCATTTTAGCTCACTTTTTTCTATTCACTAAACTCCTCTGACAGACTAAGGGCATCCTAGCTCTTTGATAATTTGGGCATTCACTCGTTTGTGGTATCATGCAGCATCAGAGGCTCTGGGCTTAATTCTGTGGGCAGCCTTTGTCAGTTTTCCTGTCTGCAATACATGCTGGTGAGACCAGTCATTCTCCAGAGAATGTGGGATGGAATCAACTTTTTGCAAAACGTTTTTTGTGTGTCTGTTGTCAGTTTGCTGAGGCTCACATTTTGATTTTGAAGGAACCAGAGCCCTGGGAATGGATGTGTTGATAGAGGGCCTGAGAGACAATACCTAGTTGTTGTGGGATTTCACAGAGATTAAACTGAAAAAAGGTAAATCAGCGGCCCAAAAACTTCCTGTTTCAGATTATTCAATTTCTTATGCTTTCCACTCTGTGGGTAGTGGGACTGTTCAAGCCTGAGATGACAATTATGAACAGCAATCAGGGGAATATGCTGCCTGTTAACTTTGACACAGCCTCTGTTACGAAGCACACTCTTCACATATGAGGAAAAAGTAATAACTTAGTATCTTTTGTGTGGCAGCGTTTCTGCAGTAATTTCAGAAACAAAAATGGAAGTGGGATAAGTAGAGAGGAAAAAACCCAACCCTGTTTGCTCTTCCTTTCCTATGGGGCAAAGGAAAGGCAGGAATTCTCACTACATTTATGTTCAGGTGTAATACAAAACTACTCTTTCCACTAGAAATCTCTATTTTAAAAATCTATTTTAAACATTAATTTCAAATTTGAATTGCAGCTGGAAAAAAAAAAGAACTTAATATTGCAGGTTCATTACATCACTCACTGCCCGTTTCTCACTGGTGAACCAGGATGATTAATTCAGATGAAGAGAGATGTGTCGTAACTCACAGGCTTTCCACCTTCCAGTGAAATGGAAAAGACTGGACTAAGTCCACCAAAAGCACTGAAAGTCTTCTACTGTTCTCTGTTACTGACTTGACCAAGACTGTTCCACCAGGGCCTTCTGCTCACACTGAGAAGGGGTGTAGTTCTGTTGATTTTTCTCTCTTTTTAAGAATCAAATCTGTAAAGTAAGCCTCAGTTTGCTTGTAAACAGGTTTATTTATGTTTTTGTCAATACCTTCTATCAGATTTTACTCTCCTAAGGGAACAGAAATATAGTTTCTTTCCCAGTCTGGTGTGCTAAACAGACTTTTTCCTCTCCTTTACTCATTCAAGGTCAGGTCGAGATCCAGACATCTGTTTTCAACATCATATTTTGTGTTATGCTTCTCAGATTACACTCTGTGGCAGCAAGAGTGGATGGGACATGAACACTTTACAGAGTATTTAAAAGAATCAGTTGCATCTTTCTTACATATTGCTACAGCCAAGTTCCCAGAAATCTGTCCATTTCAGATTTAAAGACCAGAAACCACTCTCTTTGGAAAAGTTGGAAATGTGGGTTACTTTGGGACTTTGCTCTTTACTGCAAATGTTTTCCTGATAAAATATCACAGACTTTGCATGAATGCACACAAACTAATTAACTCAAGGCTTTCTTTAGTTCAGGAGCTCTATTATCACGATTGTTTGACGGTTTTACATCTTTGGACTAATAAATATGTAATTTAGTGTTCACAAGAGATAAACAGCTATAGATCTGTGTCTGATTGTGTTGTCAGCCAATACAACGTGCACACTTTTGGATACAGATATGGCACACAAAAAACACCATCACCTTCCTGTTCACTACCCCCTACTAGTAAATACAGGACTAAACCACATTAATACTGAGTTCTTTACAGTGCTGTGGTGTTTAGGGATAATACTTTGGTGTTCTAAACCCCATCAGAAAGAATACTAAGCCTCACATTAAAAGCCTGAAAATGATCTTAATCTGGATAAATAATTCATCCCAAATATGACTTGATTTCTTCATTATACAAATGAAACCATTTTCTCTTGACCTGCAATCTTCTCTCCTGGCTTTCAGAGCAGCCACCTGCACTTCTGCCTCCAGCCTGCCTCCCTGCTCTGTGGGGCTGGGCACGATCCCCTAACCATGGCTCTCCTGGAGCAGAGCACTGTACACTGTCCTGCACTCATCTGGCATTCATGCACCTCAGTTCTCCTGCTGTGAGGGTCACACCTCATCACATCATGATATTTCTATGTATAAAGGACAAGGTGATGCTTCTGAAGTATGTTGCACAAAAGAGGCAAAAGATTTTTGTTTTTAAACAAGCCTCAGTACACTTGAGCAACACAAATATTCTATAGAGCCTTTATCAGGACTTAGAAACCCTACAAGGCAGACTCTGACTTACAATCCTGCTTTCCCATCCTGTCATTTCCAGCTTGCCACAGCAGTCATGAAATAATTACGAAGGGCAGAAGGATTGCTGTAAGAATTGATCTATATTTACATGAGATTCTGTTGCAGAAGAGGAGGTTTTTCAGATTGGAAATCAACTGTACTCACAGTGAAACAAAATCATTTATTATTTAACCCTGGGATTAATAGAGGGGAAGAAAGTTCATAATTATTATTTAGTTCTAAGATAAGAAAAATATATACTAATATTGGAATTTATTTTCTCCTCTGCTACATCTTCCTCCATTTGACATGCCTGTTTTGATGTCAAATTTGTTTTCTTCCTGTCCTATAATATCATTAACAAGAACTTAATCGGAAAACCCCGCTTGCAACACTGTATGCATTAATATCTTATACATACACTCTACATACAATAACACGTTATATAGACATTATATGTAATAATAATTGAGTGGCCTTCAGGGTTTATAAAAATGCCAACTTCCATGTCATTATGGGCAGCAGTATCTTTTCTGTAAAAGGTTATGATGCTGTTTTGCAGCATCTATTTGGTCCTGGGAAGGAAGAAGGAAGGGAAGAGAAACGGGAACTCAACAGCTTTTTGGGCAGAGTCTCTAGCTGCCAATCATACAAGACATCATCGCTTTTGGGACAGTAAAGACATGGAGATATCCTCTCTGTGGTGCTTGTGGCCACTTGTGCAGATGTCTGACTGCTGTGTCCTGCTTCAGTCTCAGGTAGATCCCTTTCACACCCTCCCCTGATCGATACTAATCACAAATGCCATCTGCCAGACGCACAGATTACACAGCAGGAGGGGCACTTTCATCAGTGCTGGCTGAAGTGACACATCACTCGTGTCTCTGGAAATCATGCTGCTCAACACCCAGCACTTCCCCTGAGCACAGCCAAACCCTGTGACTTGCTGCAGTAGCTGCCATGTGGTGTTTCAGGCTTCTTGCCAGCATCAAAGGACTGGCCTGACTTCCCAGAAACTTCACAAGCTTTTGCAGTGGAAGTGTCCTCCGATAGTGTCTGGTGCTGCTCAGACATGCCACTGACGGAAATACAAACAAGTATAATGGCATTTTTGGAACAGGTCTCTGCTTCCATAAATGAGGTGCAGAAGAGCTATCTGCAACCAAGATATTTGAAACCTTCAAACTGACCTGTGAATAACCAGTGTGACGTTGCCTCTTAAAGAATGATCAATGACTTAAAACAATAATTTATGAATATATTTGAGACCAGAATTCATAAAGTTCATCCAAAGTCCTTTCAACCCTCAGCTTTTTATTTTTACCAGTTTTACAAGACACTTATATTCCTTCACATTCTGCAGAGAGATAAGAATTTTTTGTTACGTGCCGTAATTTACATGATCATTGTTCAACAGACCTGCATTTCCATAATCGTGAGAGTCCAGAATTTCTTGTTTAAAGGTTTAATAACTTCATTTACTATGATACTCAAATTTTACAGTGCACATTATATGCAACTTTCAAGTACTGCATAAAATATTTATACCGTGCCTAGATGTAGCAGCTACATTCGTGATTACATTTTTATTCCTGGTAATTATAAATCAAACATACAGTGGTGATTGCTTTTTTTGTTCCCTTGGCAAGAATATTTGCAATAAAACTATCTCTGTGCAGAGTCCTTCTGACAGCTCACCAGCACATCAAACTCCACATTATGAAGAAAATTCCCATATAAAATGCACAAGATATTATTCTGTGGAAGTTTTCAAGGTCTCCTTCAGGCCTACCACTTGACTTTGGCTTTGCATAAATTGTAAAGTTCCATCTGAGTGGTGTTGGTGACAGATAATGGCATCATAACTCTTTATCAGTACTCTTCTGGCTCACCCAGTTTTGCTGCTGGAGGCTGCCTGCAGCTCAGTCATCAGCAGTGTTGCCTGTGCTCGTGCAAAGATACACTGACACAGGCAGCAAACTTCTGGGTGAAGGCTGTGAGGGTATTCCACTGAAAACTGACCTGCTTGCATGGCTAAATAAAGTAGGGATTGTGAAACCCTCATGTAGAATAGTGATGCTGACTCTCACTCTGCCAGCCCTGACAGCTCAAATCCAGCTATTCCATCTCTTCCTCTAGGTATCTGAGGGCCATTTAGCCTTGTTAACACATATAAATCATTTTGTTTTGCTATCCTACAAGTTAAGAGCAGTATGCTCGTGTAACTTTACAGTCTGTGCTCCAGTTGTGACTGATTCAACCTAACAGAACTGCAAACTGCTCTATAAATTATAGAGAATGACATCTGTGGCAATGCTGGTGTACTTGTTACAAGTAAGCCAGCTGAATTCTTCTGCACTGGCTTCAGTCCTATTTCCCCTTGCTCTAACTGCACACTCTCCATCTTCACACTTGCACAGCTGCAGAAGAAATTGTTTAGTGAGGTGGGTTTTTTTTAATAAACTTAAATGTACAAATGGACCACACTTTAGTCACCAGTGCTGAAAAACAAGTACATAATTAATGTAACAGTGCTAAAAGTCTTGATGGTACGCGTATATAGGACTGGATGTCATAATTTTAATAGCACACATTGTTTTATGCGTCATTAACACTTCAGCTGAAATCCTCATGTCTTAGAGGCCAGCTTAAAATTATGTTCTTTGTGAGGTTGAATGTCCGATCATTTAAGGACATAATTCTATTGGAAAAATAAACTCCTAAGCTGAATTTTTAATGAGAATTGCCATTTAATTACATGAATTTTGTTCCTAACGGGAAATTTTTACTAGCTGATTTAATTACTGATAGAGATCTCCTTCCTTTTTTTTTTTCCCAGTAGCAAATTCCACAAACATATTGATTGAAAAAATTCAATTAATGATTTTTGCACACAAATCATTCATCAGCGATTCATTATAGGTGCTTGCTACTCCAAAATCAAGATAGCAGTTGCTTTGATTAGAAACATGAGCTTCTGTACCTTAAAATGTTTCTGAGTCTTGATAGGATAAGTCACATTCCTAATACCATGTGTCATAAACAGATAGTAAATAAAAACGTCATCAGCACTGAAGTGAGACCTTAATGGAATTTTTCTCCCCAAATACTATTTTAGTGTTACTGTAGGCAAGAGACAGGGCAGTAAATAGGTGCCTGGTACAGGGATACTCCTTTCTGTATTCAAATACATTCACAAAGATGAAATTCCATTTTTTATCCTTTTAAGGCTAAAGACAAAAGGCCTTGCACAGCAGACATCATCACTAACAAAAACTCAACAAACCCCCAACTCCAGCCAGCATTGATACAGTGAGAACTATTTGGACAATTCAAAGAGCAGTCTCTAGTGGAGCCAGCTCTTGATGTAACTGCAGCCTCCCCCCCTTCTCTATAGTTTTAGGCTGAGATTTCCAGAGTCCTAAATAACTGTGCAAATGGGAAGAGCAGACTCACTGCAAGCATTTGACTGAGATTCCCTAATGCAAATCAATGATTGAGGCTGTGCTGCTTTTCAGCTTGTTTTAGAATGGGTTTTAGTCAAGCTCTGAAATAGGATGTATTGACAAAATTCATTGAACCAACTTTGTTATTCTCAGTGTCTGAAATAATGGGTTGGTGTTGGACTGCAGATTTATGAGCAAGTAGCTGTTAGGCAGGTATGGCTGCAACAGAGTATAAGCATTTATTCCTATGGAGAAGAAAAAAACCAAACCCAACAACAAACAGTCTACATAAAAAGAAAGGAAAGAATAAATAACCATAAATTAAAATTCATCTCCCAGAGAGAGCTAG
This sequence comes from Nicator chloris, assembly GCA_013400495.1. Taxonomy (NCBI): domain Eukaryota; kingdom Metazoa; phylum Chordata; class Aves; order Passeriformes; family Pycnonotidae; genus Nicator; species Nicator chloris. Next base: position 68,647 of record WAAE01015223.1, read on the forward strand.
CTCCTCAGACTCTCCTTTAACAGCATGATATGTGATAATGTTTGATCATCAATAAAGACAATAAAATGCAGCATTAACAGAGTTTTGAGTCCTCAATCCCAAGTTCAATATTAAAGATTTATTTTTATGGAGAAATCTAGGTGTTACTTCTTGATTTGCTAAGTCAATATTTTTACAGACAAAACTACTCAGGAAAAATAAAAAAGAGAGGAATGAAAAACTCATGCTTGAAAGGTTGTTTTGAAGCATCAAATCAAGGAATCTTGCAGGTGAGGAGATCTCAGCTATCTGTGCAAGAAGTCCACCTCACATAATCTCTGGGATGCAATCAGAATGGAAAGGGTCCAGGAGGACCCCAGGCTACAACTTGTTCTTGTTCCTGTCCCACAATGATGGTTTTCATTAGGTCTCCCTATCTAGACAGGCAGGGAGACAGAGCTCCAAGCCTTCCCCAAGACTTCCCCCTTCCTGCCCCTGCCGAGCAGTGCCATGGCCCAGGAGAGCATCTTAATAACGTGGATTTTACTGGGGAAAGGGCTACAGAAGTGTTTTAGAACAAAAAAAATAAAGTTAGCATCATCCAGGAGGTGTTTCCTAGCTGTTGTGCTGTTGCTCAGCGTGGGCAGAGCCCACCTCCAGGAAGTGTAAAACTGCTGTCTTCACCAAGGTCAGAGTTGTGCAGTTAAGTAGGGCAATTAATCAAGAATGTACTCTGAGAAACACATACCCTGATACATTCTGAGAATGTATCCTGGGAAACAAAAAAGACCATGAAAACTGAATTCACTGCTGTTAAAAAGGACTCTTTTAGTATGGAATTGTCTTTGCATATATTTCAGTTGGGAGTGTCTGCAGCTATGGTGTGAAAGGTCAGGATAATGACACCAGCATGGGGCTTTACCCTCCACTGATGTTCCCAGCTACTGCCTTTGCCTATTTGCCACATTTATAATGCTGAGAAAAGGTGAAACTGTTCTTACACAGCTGAGGGAAGAGTGTTAGCTACAGAAAATGAGGCATTTTGCACAGTGGTTGCATATTATCTTGGTGATTAAATGCTTGAAGGGAAACTCATACCCGAGTGTGCTGGTTTGAGAGCAAAACCAGTGAGAGACTCTAAGTCATAAATATAATTTAATAGGAGAAAAAATAAAGTAAATGCAACAGTACAAAAGACCACCGACAGAGCCAGAATAGAACCTGACACCCTGTTAGAGTGGTGGTGACAGTCCAGATGATGTGGTCTTGCTGAAGCAATGATCCAATAGAGAGGTCTAGCAACTCTTGTTCTCTGGGAATCCAGTGGGTAGCAACCCCCTGTGCTGTCCCAAATCCCAGATTATATCCAGGTGGGAATGTTTGGCTCCTCCCCTCCAGGTGGAGCATCTCACAATGGGCTGAATCATTCTTCCAATCATGCAGTGGGTCCTTGACTGCCCATTAAACAGAGATGGCCCCGGGAGGGAGTTACCTGTGAGTTATGTGATAAGGCACTGATGGGCCATTAACAGAAGATAGTCCTGAGGGAGGGGACAAGGGGAACCCTGCCTCACCTGGTTTCAACAGCTCATGAAGATGGTGATAGACTACACCCTTTGGGCACATCTTACATCGTAACCTAGGACACCCAGGTGTCTGGGTGGGCACAGAAATGACAACCACGGTTGTACTGGGTTCCAAGTGCACGTCATTCTAGGAAAACAGGCGTGACTATTGTGACAGCTGCAGCACTGGAAAGCAAAGAAATCTTACAGTCAGGGTGACAAATCGAACTTCTACTTTCTCTTGCAGAGGAGAAAGTCTGTTCTTATGACAATTAACTCCTGGATTTCTAAATAATAACCGTGTAATAGAAGAGAACAAAAAAGTCTCTTCAATTATTAAGTAATTAACATTCAAAGTATTGAGGGAAATAATAGAAGAATAGATTTCTGAGTCAGTTCTGATGGCAATTATTCTGGTGGGAAAAAAGGTAGATTCTCAGCTTTCAGACAAGCTCCACTTGGGATTTCAGTGTGACTGTTCCTGGTCCTCCATAATGAGCAGCAAAAGACATGGTTCCAACAAAGGCCTCCAAAGGAATGGCAAGCTGGCTTTGCTTTCAATTGCAAATTCATACATTTAAGTTTCTTCTTTTAGGAAGGCGAGATGCACAATCAGAAAACTTTGTGCTATCTGGAAAAGGGTGAGTTCCCTAAAGGAGGCTGATGTTAGTGAGGGGAAGACTCACCAGCACGATTCTGAGCCATGCCCCTGCTCTGCCCTCACCCCAGGCCTCCATGAGTGTTTTCCACAGGACAGCTCTAGGGCACAGTGTCCACTGAAGGCACAGGACAACTCAGGGTCCAAGCAGAGGATTTGAAGACTGATCTGCTAAAACTTGAATAAAAGCACGACAGAGAACAACCACCAAAATAACCCCAGACTAAGTCAACCAAAGTCTCTTGACCTTGTAAGAGGTGAGGTATGGGTAAGGAGATAAAAGCAGAGCTTACTGGTACTTACTATCTACCAATTTCTTCGCCAACAGGGTAATTTTGCCAGCAATTCCTAAATTTATCATGGGTGTAAAGTGCTGGACCATATTGCTTTCACGGGGACATTTTGCTGTCCCCTGCTCTGGCTGTCAGCCACATTTTGGCTAAGCTGTTTCTTCTAACTCCCTTCCAGAAAGCTAAAGCCCTAGCAAAAGCCATTAAAGCAATGTGTGCCAGCACTTGAGAAAGGGAGGACACATGTGAGCTCATATTTAGAAATCGCTTCAGCCCCCAAAAGCCTCTTGTTATCCTACCCAGTGAGTGTGACCTCCTGCCACCCCGGGCAGCACATTGTGTCCTTTCCTCCAGCATGTCCATCCTCTTTTACATAAAGCAAGGATCTGCAGTGCCAGTGCTCTGCAGCATCACAGAGACCGTACAGCCAAAGCTGCTCATCTCTGCAGCCCCCCACGCACCTCTGGGAGTCTGCATTCCAGACCTGCTAAAAGGAGGCTGAGAGATAAAAGAGTGCCTGTGAGAACAGGCAGCACACAGAGGCTGGTGTAATTTGTAGGACTGTAAACACAGGAGTCTATTTTTCACACATTGCACAGAACCAATCCCTGAAAGGCAACGAAAACAAACACCTCCAAATAGCATTTCTGTTCTGTGTGGAAACATCTCCATTGCAGCTATTTTATATATAAAACCATCATCAATAAATATTTTTTTTTTTCACAGAAAGAGCTTTTTCAGGTTAATGTGGTTTTGTCCACAATCTCAAAAAAAGGAGGCAGAGACCTCCTGATACTTTTCCCCAGCACAGTCTTCAGTGGTTATTAGTAAATCAAAATTCATTGCCCCATGATTTTGCCATTTCCATTATTTCACCTCGGAGGAAAGCACCCCTTGGATTTTTCTATAGCATTTCTAAAGCAAAACCCCCTGTTTTCCTACAGCATTGATGAATCAGACAGCAGTGATGAAGACTGGACAGAGGATAAACTGGGATGCCTGTCCTTACAATGACCTTGACATTCCCATTAAAAGCAGTGGCCTGCTCTAATAGGTGTCATATCACCATGCTCTTCTGAGTTTTGCCTCTGCTGCCCATGCCTGTTCCTCCATCTATGAATAAAATTCATTTTCCACTGCAAAGTCTGAGTAGCAGACAGGGACATCAGAGCTTTGGAATGGAAAGGGAATCTTATTCATAGCTGATTGAATTATCCAAGTAAAATGCCAAGTCAGTGTTTGGTTATCTAACTGAAATCACCCAGCCAATACTTCTAGTGCCAGCCTATATGAGGATCTGAGAGGACAGCAGAAGACTGGCAATCTAGGGAAGAAACAATCTTTGCTAGCTGATACACAGTTTGCTACACAGAGGGATAACACCCTTTCTGGGAAGACACTTCCTAATAAAGGTAATGGCTTATTTCAACTTGCCTTTATAAAGAAGAGACTTTGCTGGAATGACAGGTACTTGTCAACTTCTCTTTATCCTCTGGAAATTTACCCCAGGCAACAAGTTTCCTTCATGCTTACCATGAGCTTCCCTTTTGTAGCACAGTGCAAGTTATTGACAGTCATAATCCTAATACAGCACTTTCAAAATTACTCTAGACCTATTAATTTTTTTAATGAATAATGCAGGGTATACAAGAAGTCTTACAACACTAGAATTTGAAAGTTTTGATCCAACCTATTCAAAGTTAATTGAAAAAAAAATCTAAAAACTGAGGAGTAACTGGCTGGGCTATCTAATCCTCTACTGTCTCTGTCTAGGCTCAAGAATTGCTGCCCACCACTTATTACTGGAAGGTAAATTGCATATCTGGAAAAGTAAATGTAATCTCAAAATATGTGAGTTTCCAAAAGATACCATGAGAAAAATTGAAGGAAACTGATTAAGTGCAGAAGTATCAAAATGCAAAGCTCTCCTCTAATGAAAGAAAAATAATACAGTTCTTTCTGTCCTTTTCTACTGTGTGGCTTTAATAAACTCCAGGAAGCTGTTGGGGAGGGGGAACTATCCATGTGTCCACACAGCTTCAAGCTTATCTTTCTGTAAAATAATGAATTGCTTTAAATGCATCCCCTACAGCATGACCCAGCTACCCAGTGACAAGGTAGGAGACTGAGTGGGTTTCCTGTGCATGATTGCTTCTTAATCATATTCTGTGCACAAAATGCCTTCAGAAATCCATTGTACTTTGTATTGTATTCCCTGTTCAGAATGAGAATTCATTCAGCACCAAATTAGTACCTGAGCAAATCAGAGTCACAAAGCCCCCTGTATATAGCAGTGCAGACACACAAAGCAAAAAAGCCAATCAACGTATTTTGAATGTTAAGTCTCACATATGAATCTGGAACAAAAAGTCATCCATTATGTTATTTCAGAAGAACAAGTAGAAACTTACCTTTTCAGGTTACTAATTCTTTGAAAAAAGGAAAAAAAATCCAAATTCATTACCTCATATATCCTCTATTTGTATGGTTACAGTTTTGGCTCTTAATCTGTGGCTTTTCCAGGTGTATTTCAAGAACAAACATGAAGCATCAATCATGTGGCAGTTAGCTGTGGAAATCTTCCCCAAATTAAACACTAACAGTAAGATAGGTACAGTTCATCAGTGTAAATGTATGCAGGACACCAGCTGATTTAGGAGTGCTACTTTTTACAATATATCCATTCAAACAGTATTCCTTAGGTATTATTGAGTGGCATTAATTTGCTTAAGCACTTGACTTCCCTCAAGATCATCATGAAAAGCATAATTTCTGTTGCAAAAGGCATAGTACACCATTAGTAGAGTTTTCTTTTGCCTTGCTAGTTGAAGTAAAGTGACTGGTGTTCTGCAATTATTTTACTTTTTTTTTTTCTCAAATTTCAATCAGATTTGCTTTGCTTGTACTGAAGGTGCTGATAATAGCTCATAGACTGAAGAAATTAAGAAATGCCTGACTGAAGGACAGTCTCCTGTCAGGCACACAAACTCCTTTCTAAACAGTGGAGCCCATCCCAGGGTGACAGCATGTGGATATCACTGTTCCATCTCCACTTAGAAAAATGGAAAGGTATGAGCTGTGCCTGGCATCATAAAACCTGATTCTCAGAATGGCATGAGCATATGCTTTAATTCTGATTTTGGTCAAAAGTTATATACCAGAGAGAGACTCACAAAAGCCTGAGCTGCAAATAGAACCCTAGGAGTTTTCTCTGTAAAGCCACTTCATCCCACTGCTTTTCCCAGCAGGAAGCAAGCAGAAACAAGAGGAGACAGGTCACCTCCTGCCCCAGGGCTGCTGTTCTTCCTTTCTTATGACAAACACCTGAAGGCCTCCAGTGACCATTGCGACAGGGGCAGGGCTTTAACAACAAATCATGTCACTCTGCTTAAGGGAGCTCAAAAGATTAAGAAGGAGTAAGAGTTGGAGGACAGAAGGGAGGAAAATGTTTTCAAGCGGGAAATACCTGGCTGGGTGGGGAGGAGGGCAAGGGAGGAGTTGCTGAGACACTCCTGTACAGCTCTAGTTGGGAGGATAGTCATGGGTACGCGAGGGATGCCCATGGCACACGTGCTTTACATGCTTGTACATCCATTTCTTAAAAACCAGAGTTCAGGCAATTGCTGAGTGTCTTTCAGGTTCACAGGACATTTTCCTTAACTTCTCTTTTTCCCACGAGACTATAAACAGCTTATAGGAGTTTTAAACTGAGTCAAGCAGGACTTAGATGTAGAGAAAGTATCACATCAACCTGAGCAAAAGAAAAGATTACACTTTATATGGAGGATAAAAATGTCATAAAAATATACCTGTATGTGTGTGTGGTGCATGTGTGGACATCTATATGTACAGATATATACACAACCATATTCTTTTTATAAGCTCTACAGTGAGTCTTGGAAGTTAACTACACTTTTCTCATCCCAAAAAGCTGCCCAGGAGTTGTGGATGTCATTTGCCCATCCTACTCAATATGGACTCAGTGATGATATCTGTGTTATCAACATAAAACTGTAGCAGGCAGGATTAAAATATACCAACATCACCCACCAAAAAACAACAACTAAAAAAAAAAAGTGAGATTAAAGAAAAAAAAAGAACAAACAAACAAACAACTTAACCCACTGAATGATTATATTCTGGAAGGAATGAAGAATGGAGGTAAACCTACTGCAAGGAACATGATTATAACAAAAACACTTGCCAGGTTTCCCCATGGATTTTATTTTAATAATAAATTTAATAATTTGTAGCCTCTGATTTCTCATGTCAACTTCCTTATTGTCTGAAGGAGTTTCTGCACATAACTGACCTATCTAAAGACATATCTTCGTGTCAGCTGCCTGATCTCACTCACTGGGATGGCAAAGGGCAACTTAAACTTATGAGTTCTGCCATTGCCCTTATCTGTGACCACCTTCTTCTGCCCAGATGCTGTGGTTTGTTGTCCCTTGGATTTCCTGGTTACAGTCCAGCTTCCCAAACATTCACTAAACACAATAAAAGCAGGACTTCAAGTAATTTCACATGGCAGGAGGAAGTCTTTGACATCAAGGTCAATATATATGTATAACTGAATGCTCTCAGTTGCCATAGAAAAGACATGTTAAACATGTCAATTATTAACTTAAGTGCAACACTTGTGCTGAAACATCCCCTCCTGACACCACTCGTTAAAAACAAACATAACTGCATACAGTACAAAGTGTTCAAGACATGCACTGATGTCTAGTTATTGTAAATATGCAAAATTTGGCAGTCAAGTATGGCCAAAGAGTCTGAAGGTCTTAAACCCTCTTACATATTCAACAGAGGCACTTTTGCTGAGTTGCTGCATGAGCTGGGACCCTGCTTGGATTTTCTGCTTGTCGTGTCCTCTCACTGTGCTAGGCAGTCAAGTGGGCACTCCAGTCAGGAGGATTTCTGCGTGGAGTTTCTGAGGTCCCTCTTGGACTGCCAATTCCCACCAGCATTCAGTCTAAAAGGCTTCTTCTTGCTGACCTTCTCTGCTCCACATCTGCCTTAAAAACCCTGTGGTGGAAAAGGCAAAGTGATTTGCAGAGCGAGTGAGCGTGGAGGGCTTGGTGGGGGCAGCTGGAGGGCACGGGGCTTCAGCCAGTCAGCAGCTGTTCCCTGATGGCTGTAAGGTGTTTGGGGGAGTGTTGTAAAGCAGACCTCACAGCATCTGAGGCTGTCTTGTGAGAAACTCATAATGCAGTTCTGTTGGATTTTAAAACCCTCATTGTTTTTCATAGAATTTTCATAGTCTCAATAAATCCATCTACTAATGGTGTTGGACCTTTATTTCATATCTTAATACAAAAGCACAGCAAATTAAAATTTTTATTAAACAGTACAGCCTTTACTCCTTAATTACCAATAAAAATATAAGGACTCTCTGGAATGTTGAGTTTTAATGAGATGATACAAAACATTCAGGTTGCATAAGCCATTCCAATATTACAGCAATGAAAGCCAAACAGCCTCCACTAACTTCTATATAATGTATAACTTGTATATAATTTATCAGATTTGCTGCCAAAATACCTACAGAAGATTGTTTTTTTAAAGAGTGCACATTCAGACTGAACACCTGATGAATATTTTAACAGTGCCACTCAGAAGAAACCAATGGAATTGTGCTAAAACTCACCAAAAGTTCCCGCTAGGTTTTCTGCAAGTTTGTATTTATCACTGAAACCCTTCCACATTTAAATATTCTAACAGCCCCTGTGAAATAATGTCAAATCCATTGAAATCATATTGGGATCCTTTCTTACAAACCTTTGCTGATGAGGAGGAACAGCATAGGAGCCTCTGGCCATCATGGCAATGGCATCGGTCGGTTCTGTAGGACATGACCATTTGCTAAAGTTCACAGATAACTGGACTCAAAGTAGCCTTCACATGGGGACAGCAGTGGCTTCCAAGATCTGAAACAACAGACTTCCAAACTGTAAAATATTTCTCTGCAGAGAAAAGCTTTTAGGATCTGGGACTGAATGCAACCTGCTGCTGTCCTTGGAGAGATCTATTGTGGAGTGGAGGAGGAGAAAAAGGTTTCCTGTTTGGAGGAAAATAACCTGTATCTATTCATCTGCAGCTGCACTTGCTCACAAAACTAGATTACCTGCCAATAAGATAAATTCATGGACTGGTGTGCTGAGAGAAAAGGCAGTAGTGTAAAATCCAAGATAAAAGCATGATGATAAAAGCATGATATTAAAAGCATGATATTATAAGGAAATTGCTGTAAATGACACGGCTCTGAAATCTGCTGTGTTTGGAGAGCACCTTTTTGTAACACAGCCACACTTTTGTGTTGGAACTTGTGTCCACCCTTTCAAAGCTCCACAACTAGGAGCTAGATGAAGAGGTGTCAGCTTGGTGATGGGGCAAATGTCCTGGCTTCAGCTAAGATAGTTTTCTTCCTAGGAGTTGGAATAGTGCTGCGGTTTTGGATTCAGTATGAGAATAATGTTGATATCACACCGATGGTTTAAGTTGTTGCTAAATAGTGCTTAAGTAAAGCTATTATTATTAGTAGTAGTAGTATTATTACTATTATTATTATTACAACCTTTATTGCAATAATCAAGCTGTTCTTGTCTCAATCCATGGTTTTAACCTCTTTGTGATTCTTCTCCAAATGCCACTGGGGGCTGGGTGGGGAGCTGAGCAAGAGGTTGTGCAGCTTATTTGGCTGGCTGCTCTTAAACCAAAACAACATAGATTTAAAATTCTGGGGAAGGAGTCAGTAAAACAAGCTGGGGTATACAGGCTCCACTCAGGCAGCAGTAAACCTTTTGTACTCTTAAATCCCATGTAAAATATTATCCTTTCAGGGACCTAAACTCCACAGCAGCCTCTGTCATGCTTTGGCATGTTCTCATGTTAATAATGAGAGCCACACAACTCCACTCAACCACCCATTTAACTGAAGTGCTGGATAATATATTAAAAATTATAAAAAAGCTGCACTGTTGTGAAGGTGGAGGAAGAGCAGATCCTTGAGTAAATGCTAATTGTCCCAAAGAAACTCTTTCTAGTGTCTCAAGGCAGGAGAGTTTACGAGCAGGTACAGTAAAAACTGGCAGGAGGCACTTATTTCATGTTTCCATCTGCCAGTTATATTTCATGAAATGGGAGATTGTCCTTTCACCCCATAAATTCACCTTTTTTACTGCAGAAATTTTACATTAAATACTAATAACTTTGTTTCAGGGGATCAACCAAAGGACATAACTGGCAATTAAAGAGCTGCAATTATATCATAATTTTCTGTGTCGACTTATTTCAACAGATTACTGAATTTCTATTGAAATGGTATTCTGAAGGGGCTTAGTAATGTTTTAAGCATATGTTCCAGGTCTACGGTCCCAGCACTGAATACTAATACCCCAGTTTGAGATGTGTGCTCTCATGTGTCACAGATATCATAGTTTCTGCTCATTTTCCATGAATTATTGAAACGAAGAATTATTTCCTGTTTTCTTTATCGAATCAACACTTACTACCAGCAGAGCTGGAAGGAGTAAAATCCAAGAAATGTGCTGCAGTAGATAAGAATTGGAAGCAGTGTGTTGGGGATGGTACCTGTATTTACATATTTGCATTTTATTAAGTAATTGAAAGAGCCTGCTGGTGTCGTATAATTCATGCATCATAAATAAACACAAACCAGCTCACTGGATGCAAAGGCTCACACAGTAGCAACAATTCATACCTCCCCTGCACTGACTGTCTGGGCAATTCTTCACTATGTCTTGCAAAATTCCCACTACCCAACCCTTCGAAGGATGGTTTCAGCTCACTGGGAAATACTATACAAGGTCTTCTTAGGGTCAAGAAGTAAAACCAAGAGGTATGAGAGTGCACACAAATTCAAAAGTTAAATTTAATCTTAGGAATTTGATTTGTGCCCTGCATGGATTTCTGAAAAGCAGGAATAAGAGGAAAAAAGTAGTGAATAATGTCGGTTTAATAGCCAGAGTAAATCAGGCTGTACACAGGTCTAGAGGCATTATGTAGCTATTTAAAGGTGTTTGTGGTTTTACATCACCTGTCAGTGACTTAAAAAGGCAGCCCAAAGCTAAGAGTCTGAACCAATTTGCAGCCATGTAAATCAGTGCCTTTCCCAGCTTAAGGCATGTTGAATATGGATGTACCTGTGCAGATTTATATAAAAATATGAAGGACTGAAAGAGTTCAGAACAAAACCTTGCACTTTGCATGTTGCTCTTGTAGGGGACATCATGGAAGGTGCCAAGAGGTCACAGCTGTTGCTCAAGTTCTCCAATACTTGCTTGGGGTGTGATGAGCTCAGCAGGGGAGCTTGGATGGAGATGGACCTAAATCAGTCTGGAGCATTCCACAGCTCTCTCCAATATGCACCACAGTTTTTGAGGTTTCCATGCTGTTAATACCTAGGCAAAATAAACTAGAATATGTTTTCAATTAAAAAACCCAAGCAAAACAAAACCTCGCTTTTTCCTCTAACACGGATTTAATGCAAATTAGTTTTGATATTACACCTGAGCAATGACAGATTGCATATACCTAGAGAAAAATTATATTGAAAATATCCAAATCTTCAGTCAAAATTTCAGAAGGCATCAAACTGGTGACGAGCCAAGCTTAGAACCTGAAACCAAAGCATACTAAGGTGATAAAATATTTTTCAACAACAGCTTTCCATTCCAACAGTTGCCTTTGTTTCAGTTATTTAGTTTAGACCAGTGCTATAGCTACATCATATGAGATCCAGAAAAAAAAGGGCAAAGACAAACTATTTTTCTGTCCCAATCTATCATGGAAAACAAGATACTGGAAGGTGAGATACTCTAAAATTCTGAAAGTTGTAGCAACAGGGACGAAAGGCCTCCGCTCACTAAACAGCAGTAAAATCTACTTAATAAACAAAAATCATTAACTGTAAAACACAGCCCAATATACAGAAAAAATGGATTTATCCCATATATTTATTGTACTTACGTCAATTATTTAGGTATATTTTTAGGAATTTTATTTATATCTATTTTTTTTTCTAGCTTTATTGTATTAATGTCTAACAACTTTTAACTATGCAATCATTTTCATATTGCAAAACTAAATAAGCCCTTTTTTTTTCAATTAGTATGAACAGCTAAATATCCCATTGCAATCTCATCTAGACAATCCAGATTAAATAAACTATGCATGTTTATGAGAGAGAACAATTTTTAACAGTCTCTGGAGTCAAGAAATATTTTTTTCCAGGCTGGTTTACATCAGGATAAGAAAATTTCTTCTCAGACTTTCAGGTTTGTAGGTCTGACATACAGAATCTGTGCTCCCTTCATTTTTTCTACAGCCAGTATTTTTGAAAGCAGGTTTGTTTCAAATGGTCTCCATGTCCATTTGGTTCAACGGTTCAAATGTCTCAGTTTTCTGTTTTTCTAAAAATATAATTCCCGTTTCTCTCACCCCTCATTTACAAAATCTGACTCACCATTTTGCATTCGTTCATAACACAGCATGACAAAGAACTGCCAGCAGGAAACAAGGATTAAGGGCTTGACTTTTCTCAAGTTGGCTAAAAGTGAATATTTTATTGTCACTCCAAAAAACCCCAAATGTATGCTACATATTTTCCAAGGACACCAAAATATTTCATTATGCATTTTATACAGCTATAAATATATTTTACTTTCCAAAACCATGTTTCTTCTACTAAAACCATCCAGGGCTCTTGGTTAAGTCTATATTCAGATATTCTTTAAAGAACACCTTTGATTCCCTTTTTTAAAAAGGAAACTTATTACAGAGTAAATGTTTGCCCCAGTTTCTACATTTAAGTGAGAAGTGTGTTTGAGTACAAGAATGCATTCTAATACAACCTAGCAATTTGTGTTTCAGGGGATATTTTTTAGAACATTTTTATTACATTTGCATAAAGAAGCTAGGCCAACTTTACAGACCTTGGGGCTTAGAAAGGCAAAAATAAATATGACTATTAGAGACAGAAAATGGCTTTGTCCGAAAAACTAGACAATACCTAAAGTTTGACTCGTATCTCACAATACAGGGTTGCCTAGAAAGAAACTTCAATTAAACCTTGCCCTCGCTCGTGCAAGGGTGACACCACAGCTGTTCCTGCACACGGTCTGGTCCTGCTGGCACAGACAGCTGCCACAGCAGACTGTTAACTGGGAAAGTCCATGTCACAGCAGCAAACCCTGGGCCCTTTGCTGTGGACTGGGGAGCATCACACATAGTCTTAGCCCAGTGAAGGATCTCAATGCAATGGTTGCTCAGACCCAATGCTCTCAAGCATTTTGCCATTTCTGTGCATCAGAAATTAATGAGGCCAGATTTTGCATCATATAAAGCTAGTAATAAAAGAACAAATCTTGAAGGTTTTCTCACAAAAGCCCAATTTACCTGAGAGCTTTTTGGGTAAAAATAGTTATTTCTTAATATTCTACAGCAGGGAGCTTGAGGTATATGCAATCTTTGCAAACAGGACTCATTTATTTTTCACAGAGTAAAGAGAAATCTAAAGAAATTTTCCAATTACTCTACTGGGCTTGGAAATACAGAATTGACTTTACCAAGTATGTTTCTGGAATAGAACTAAAGATGACGTTTGAAATTAATCTGGTGCCAAAAACCTAATTTCAGACAGCCTGTAAGTCTTTCCTAGCAAAGTCTAACAATTCTCCTGTCTCTTTTCAACACAGCTTTTGTGTGTGGATTCAAATTGTCTCCTGAGCACAAGGAGCCATGTTCAATTTGTAGCACCTGAATATTCACTTCTCCATATCCCAAACACCTGTGCAACTTAAATCATCATTTCTCACAGGGATGTCAGAGATGGGTGTCTTGGCAGAGTTTGTGGGACAAATGAGCACTTGAACACATTGCACTAGTGTTGTTGAGATCTTGACTTCCTAAGTGCTGAGCTGACACAAACTGATAACACTGCCTGTTTATCTCTTGGCACCATCTGCACACTTAATGTTCCACAATGCCATAAATTATGGTACTTGTTACCAAAAATACCAGCCATGAAGACAACACATTTGTATACCATACTCCTGACAATCCAAATCTGGTTTTGAATATTTCCCAACCTTGGAACCAAGTCTTGCTGTTCAACCTTCTTTGTGTTTGGCATTATCAGCTGGTGCCAAGCCAGAAGTCACTGCTGATCTATTTGATTGGTGTGCTATTTGATTGGTGAAATGTGGTGATTTGGGGCAATCCCTTGGGATGGGCCACTGCAGGCTACCAGGGTTCTCAGAGAGCTTTAATATGTAAAATTACTTCATTTCCTGACCTGGATATCCAGGCTGCTGCCAGCTCAGACAACATGTTCTCTGGATACGCAGCTTCCCTGCGGTCCAAGACTGATAACAGAGAGACATCTCAGCAGTGCAGCAAACCTTGATTTGCAGCTCAACAGCATTTTTTTTTCTCATTTTCCAGGGTCAAGTTTCAACCTCAACTGGCTCAGACTCCCAGATCTAAACCACAGAATCAGGAAGCCAGCAGGCTTGAAAACAGACTCTGAATAAGAATCGTGGATTTTTTTTCCTCTTTTCCCAGCTCTCGCAGATGGAAGCAGTCCATTTGCTTACACAACAGGGCTTCTTAATCCAGGAAGCATTAAGTCATTCCTGCTTCACCTTCAAGTTGTAGAATCTTGGCCTAATTTGTTTGGTCTAGTTTGTGGGGTTTTGTTGTTTTTGTGGGGTTTGTTTTGGTTTTTGTTTTGTTTTTGTTTTTGGTTGTTGTTGTTGTTGTTTTAATTTTTTTTAATTTTATGAGTTAACAAATTCTGAATGTGTGCTTTACAACATCTCATTATTAGAGGTATATAGAAGTAATACATCCATGAACACATTTTTTATATATTATCATCAAACCACAGGCAGCTTTGTAGTAAGTCTTACAAAAAGCCCAAAAAGCTAAATGCCAGTGTTAACATTGTTAATGAGAAAGACAATCACTCTTCCTCTTCCAATTTTTCTCTTTTTGCAGGATTAATATACTAGAATGAACTAACTGAAACACCCCTCTAGGTAGCTAACATATTGTGACACAACAAAAAAGCATTATGAAAACATTAGCTTAAGCAAATAATCTTTATAACACAGATGAAAAGTTGTTTTAATTTCCTATACCCAGGAGTAATATTGCTGGTCCTCATTTTTCGACAGAAAAATAGAAACGTGGCTTCTCAGGATAGAAGGAAAAAAGGACTCTTCCAAATACAATATTCATTTCATTTCTAGCCATACCAAATAATAGTTAGTGATTTATTGTCAGTTTGATTTATGGCATGAGCAAGGTCCTGCCAAATTACCAGTTCCTGGAACTGCAGTTTCCATTCAGCTCCTCCACAGTTCACAGGAAAGTACAGCTCCAAAGATGTGATACGGTGCCTAAAGGGACTCGGTGTAAGAGAAACCAGGAGATAGCAGAGAGCAATCTGCCAAGGAACAAAAAATGTAGCTTGGCAGGAAATGCCCGGAAAATGTGAGGCAAAGGAAGACTGAATCAGACTGGAAGCCAAGGCTGTTATTTATGAAATCAAGCCTAAATTACTGCATAATGTTGTGTCTTCTAAACCAAAGGAACAGCACACGCAAGGAGATGATCAAAATAACCTTGCTGCTCTGTTAGAGACTTCTTCTCCTGAATCACCTACTATCCTGAGCTGGTGAGTAACCTGAGGTATTAAACACACACCCATGCATTGCAATTTAGAGCTATAGTTACATTCCTTTGAAGATTTATCGCTGTTTGGTGGGAGAAGGATCTGCAATTAAAATCTATGTCAACAAGCAGAAGTCAAATGCAAGGATAAGGTCACACAGCTAGGAGAAAGTATCTGCTCTATACACATTACAGAACATAATGACACAATGTCTTGGAGAAACAACTATTTCACTTTAATTTCAGAAAGTCAAAGAAGTAATGATGACTGGGAAGATATAACATGATTTATAACACAAAGGCAGGAGAGAAGACATTTTTCTAAGGCAGTATCAGGACAATACTTTGCCTGAAGCCCACGATCCACTTTCACAAACTTGCTGTTGTGAAAACACATTTAAAAGTAAATAAATGTTTATGTGGTGTTTGGAATCTGAGCAGATAAAAGCTGATAAACAAGGACTATATTACCAATATTTAAATCTCGATAAATCTTACAATCAAGATGCCCAGGGTCCTAATTATATGTAGATAGTGGGGTCCTAATTGTAAGTAATTTTAGTTCACCTTCATGCAGCAGCCAGAAATAAACTGCAAACAAATCTGGTTTCTAATTGCATAAGCACATTTTTGTTGTTGTGCTGCCTGAAGTCAGCAGTGGGGTTATGAGAACATTTGGCAGTTGTAAGGGACGTGTTCCTGCAAGAGTGAAAAAGGTGGCAGAAGTCACCCAGCAGAAGAAGTGGCAAGAGCAGCAAATTGGGAACCCTGTTAGAGCAGGTCCAGAGCAGGGCCATGAAGATAAACTGAGGACTGGAACACCTCTCCTGTGAGGACAGGCTGAGACTGCTGGGGCTGTTCAGCCTGGAGAAGAGAAGATGCTGGGGACATTTAGTAGCAGCCTTCTAGTACCCAAATAAGGCCTATAAAAAGGGAAAGAGAGACTTTTTACATAGGCATATAGTGCTAAGATAAAGGGGTAAGGCTTTAAACCCAAAGAGGGCAGGTTTAGATAGACATTAGGAAGAAATTCTTTACTGCGAGGGTGATGAAGCACTGGAACAGATTGCCCAGAGAAGTTGTGGGTACCCCGTTCCTGGAAGTGTTCAAGGGCTTCTGAATAACCTGGTCTAGTGGGAGGTGTCCCCTGTCCACAGCAGGAGCATTGGAACTAGATGATCATTAAGGTCCCTTCCGATCCAAACCCTGCCATGATTATAGGAACCCAAAATCAGGAACAAAACCAGACACAATTCTCTATGCTAAGCTAATAGCCCGATGTAGACTTACCCATGGTTCAGCTGGAGTTGAACAAACAGCATTTCCCTGACAGATAACATAAACTGGCAAAGGATCTGACAGAAAGTGCAGCAGCAGCATCTGCCTTTCCTTGAACTAAATTTACAAATGGGTTTCCCATTTCCTCACTCTACATGTAATTTATCAACCCCAACAGCTTTGTCCCTCTTACCCTACTTGTTTTTTCAGTTTTGATTTTGGTTGTTTGTTTGGTTTTTTTCTCTGCAGGTTAGGAATGAGTTGTCCATTTCCTCTTTCAGTTTTTGGTTCTCTCATACCCTTCTTGCACCGTGATTTAGCTATGATTTGTTTTGCGATCCCATTCCAAACAGGTGTCTGTTTTCTGGCTGCCCCTGCAAACGTAGTTCCAGAGACCAGATGGTAATAGTTAGCTGCCTTCTGCACCTGCATGGATGACAGCAGATCTAAAAAACCTCTGCTGAATGTTGAGTAGCTTGGAGCAATATTTAGATGACCCTGTGGTTAAAATAAGTAGCCAACTGTATCTGGCTTGGCACTGAAACTGTTCTGATCATTAGTGGAGCTGAATTTAAGACAGAAAATGGGTTTGGGAAACTAAGATAAAGGCAGGACAATTTGGCACATGATCAGCCAAAAAGGCACCTCAGGAACACCAGCATGAATGAACAATACGTGCCCACATCCTTTCGGTCATGTTACAGGATCTCTTGCTGCACTCACACAAAGAAACTCATTTACTGTATTTCAGATCAAGTCCAGCTGTCAAGATTCAGCTAAGGGTTTGAGGACTTCTTAATTAAGTACAGCAAAGCAGTGTTAATTTTCCAAACATGCAACAGCTTGGTTGGTTACTGGACCAATCTGACCTGATAATGCTCTGACACAGGATAAGGAAGGTGTGGGAGAGACATTTGAAGCCTGAGGTTTTTGAAAGAGATAATCAGCCTGAGAACTAGTGAGCTAAAAAGAGAGGAGGAGAGAGAAAAGAAAGGTAAGGATTAAAGGGGAACTAAGGAACATTCTTCAAATCCATGCAGCATAAACATGGGAGACAGTTACTGAAAGAAACCAGAGGCTAGATAGGGCTTTGAGCCACCTAAAAAAAAAATCCCCAAACAAATCAGTGAAGTTTAAGAAAAATCTGGAAATGATCATGAGAAATTTCAATCCAAGGAAAAGCTGTACACTGGGAAACAGGTTCATTTATTCAAAAGCTGTTTCTAGACACGTTTTGAGACACAAACTGAAATAAGGTGTTTGTGTCTGATTGGTGCAGATAACAGCAGTTCCAGGCATACAGGTCAGGTCTTCGGCTGCACAGCAGAAGAGTCAAGTTCAAGGGGTTGGGAAAATCCCATCTCTAAATTAGATCAACAAGATTCACAGGAAAAGGCTCCTACGTCCACAGGCACCTATTTCTCCATGGAAGCCTTTGCTGCTTCTTCTATGCTGAACATTCAGGAGGTTGATTTCTTGGTGGGATTCAGGGAATTAACTTCTTAGTGGGATTTCTGCTCCTGGGTGTTTTTCACCACATTGTAGAGCTTCCTGGGAGCTAGAAGCAGTGTTGGGTGCCTCACTGGGTTCTCAAAGTCAATGATTAGAGGCTTCAGGTACTTTTCCTGGAGGAATAATAAGATATCAGCATGTCAGCAGCTCTCTGCACAGCATGGACATCTCCTGCCCAGCATATATATATATTTTGTAATTAAAAAGAAGAATGCAGCATTAAAAAAAACCCCAAACTGTCAAAAAATAATATATGATTTTTGTAAGACACTACAAAACACCAGTAGCATACACTGGCAAAAGTGTGCACAGATTCATTAATGCAGGGTTGAACTTTATATTTCAAAGGGCAATTCCATAAAAGCAGGTACTTTCTTCTAACTGCTACTCTTTAGAAATTCACTGCCAAAGTAATCACTCTTTAGATTTGAGACTCATATTATTCAGTGGGAGAAAATAAATTTCTCTGAGAGTCCTGTTAGCAGAGAGGATTTATAACCCTTTGGGGGTATTACTGATTTCAATATTAATAACACTATTCCACAAATCTATTTTTCTAATAATCTTCTGAATCTGTGATCAAAATTTTAAGTCAGGTATTTCTTTTCAGACCCCATAGTTTTTTAATTCCAGGGAGAGAAGACTCTATTAACATTTCTTCAAATCCCTGTTAAGAATCACCTCACATAGAGAAAAAATAAGTGCCTTGTGAAGACTGATACATTTAAGTAGCTTTTCCTCTATTAGAGTTGAATAATATTTAAGAATTTCTTATCTTGAAATTTCTCTATATCATAGAAAATCTAAAAACTCATCATAGCAATTTTATTATGGTGGAAACAAGCAATTTCACTCAAAATTTTCTCACACACTCTAAAATCTATGCATTTTTCCACTTTTGTGATATGTAAAATTAATGGTAATTTTTAACCTGCCAATCACTTTGTTGGCATATTTGCATTGCAGGACTCCTGCTTTGGGGGGTTTTTAATGCTATTTATATGCCAGAAAGCATGGCTTGAGGGTAGACCCTGCCCAAGAGTGATTTGCTCCTCATGGAATTTATGAAAATATTATTGGAAAGGACAGGATACTAACACATTATAAGAATCTGTATAGACTGGAAATAGAATGGGTAAATATGTTGTCTCAGACTCTTGGGAAAGGACCAAAGGCAAAACAATTTATTTATTTTAATTATTAAGGAATTACTTGAAATATTTTTTTTCTCCTTTGCCTTGTGCTGTCAAGAAATCTCGTGATATTATACAACAAACGAAATCTGAGGATTCATGTTTTCATGGGAAATACACAACAATGAGCCAGACCATGCATTTGGTCATAGGTTAAACCAAAGTGCTATTTTGCCAAATGCCTCTTGGAAATTGTCATCAGAAACTTTTGGAAGGACTATGAGGGTGTGTGAAATGGCCTATCATGCATCTTCAGTACATGCATTCAACAGAAATCTGGAAATGTCTCTTTAAGAGCCACCCCTATTAGTGTGACTAATTTCATGAACCTTTGAACAAACTTCTCTCCATTGGAGAGTAGCTTTTTATCATTGCATTGTGGCAAATATTAAATAATAATATCATGCAAGATAATGCTTGTTATATACCTGCAATAACTCTGCTTATATCTAGCACTGTACTGTTATGCCTTCTATGTGTGTGACTGACATAAAATGGTCAAATGCAATTTTAGCTTTGTAGCATTTGCTTCAATTTTGGATTAGCAGGAAATATAAATGTGTGTGTGATTGTCCCTCTTTTGCAGAGCTTCCCATATAAGAGAAGAACAAACAGATCATCAATAATTTTCAAAACAGGTGCAGAGTAGAGGGGAATAAAGGTGTAATGAAGCTTGGAAGAGTCCTTACCTTTCAGAAGGCAGTTTTCCCAGGGACTATTTTCTTCTTCTCCCTCAGCATTATGCAGTCTTTTTCCCCCTTCCACATCATAATCGTGAAGATCTGTATACCAAGGATTCAACATTCACAAGAAGGAAGGATAAAGCAGAAGAAGTTATTTATTCCTCCTATTTCAAAGTGCAGAAGGGAGGTTGGACCACAAGCCAGAGGCACACCTGCCTGAGTTCTCTTAGGCCAATTCTTTAAGGAGCCAAGGGACATTAGAGACACTGGCACATGCCCTTACCCCTTCCCTCCCCACAGGCTTCTCCTGGCCAAGGGACACCTCCTCATCTGTTCCAGATGAGATCTTACTAGCCATAAGTCTTTCCTCCTCACTACTACAGGTCCTTCCTCTGTCAATGGGCTCCTGAGTCCCAGCTACCCCTACTCCTCACTCCAGTTATCACCATGTTTCGGCTACGAGGGAAACCTTTCCTCTGAAAAACAAGGCACTAGAGGTGGGGGAGAACACTTAAAGTGCCATAAAGTGTTTGGACACAACATAGATCAAAATGCATTTTTCCCACAGTGCTTTCAGCCCAAAGATTACTTTTGGCTGAACCAATATCAAATGAGATCTGAGTTGAGCTCATATCTGCAGAGCTGCTCCAGGCTGGCACTTGTAGGACCAGAAGCAAAATTCAGGCCCATAATGTTTACTTTTCTGGCTGAAATTATTAATTATTTAGAAACAAGTCCATCATAGGGAGAGCATTTCAGGAACAAGTCTACCACAGGCAGAGCATTTCCTTCAATTAATTCATATTAACATTTTGTTTATAACACAGAGTAAGCCTTTGCCTTTTCATAGTTCAAAGTGAACCCTGGGGGTTCTAAATATGCCTCCTGGTGATTTAATTAAAAGGTAAATATTCATTCAAAAAAAAGAAAAAGTATGGAAAGAAAGAAAAGCTACAATTAAAAAAGCGGTAGCTGTGTGGAAAAGGAGTTCCCTGAATAAGAAGTGAAAATGAAAACAGAAGTGACTAACAAAAGTGTATGAATTCAGGCAAAGAAGAAATGAAAGAAAAGAAGTTCTGAATGTGAAGAGGAGTTAAAGAGTAAACAGTGCGCAGGGAATATAGGGATTTGTACACACAGGTGCCATGACCAAGTGAGGGTCAGATCCACCAGGGCTTGGTTGGCTTTGTAGCAGGGAGGAGCAGAGCTACGGTTCCCCAAATGGCTGCTGCTCCCCACAATACAAGACTTCAGCATACAGCAAATCCCACCCTGTGCTGGGGTAAAAGGCTGACCAAAGCAAGGTTCTCTACAGGAGTCAGGATGCCAGCTGATGAGCTCTGGAAGCCCGTGCCAGATCCTGATGGGGGAGCAGGTGAGCAGCCGAGCCTGATGCCTGTGGTGTGCATGAAAGCCTTATGCATTGATGGCCTCCAGCACACTGTGATAGCAGTAGAAGTGGAGTATGAAGTGAAGTGGATGCAGATTGCCAAAGACAGGAGATGGGATGGAGTCTTATCTGAGTGAAAGTTACAGGGTATGTCCTGATGCCAAGGTCTGTCCCTCGGGCACTGCACATGGCCCAGGTTAATCAAAGACCACCACGGTGCTTCACAGCCTGCTTGCTGAGCTCCATCTGCTTGCGAGGAAGCAGGAATGATGAGCAGCACCAGCCTCACACTGGTGTGCTGAGATAAAGCTGCTGTTGTGCTGCCTGAAAAGCTTGCCTACACTGATGCCTTGGGAAGGCTGACCTGGAAGACAGACTGGGCAGAGCTAGAGAATAAAGTAGATATTTATTAAAAGGCTTTTGAGGATACACCTTGGGCAGTACAAGAGCCTGGCCAGGGCTATACACAAGATGGACGACTGACCACGAGATCTCACACTTTTATAAGTTTTGGTCCATTTGCATATTGGGTTTAATTGTCCAGTTACAGCTTCAGATTATGAAGTCCCATCCTTCTGGTTTTCTCTCTTCAGTCCACCGTTGTTTGTGCTTTTGGGCTTGAAAACTTGTAACTGTTGTCCTTGGTCTCCAGCAGGAAAAGGATTTGTTTTGTCTACCTACTCTGTGAAGAGAGCTCACTAACACTGAATATGAGGCTCAGAACTACACCCCTAGGCAGCACAGAATCTGAAAAACATGAAAGCTAAAACTTAAGGCATCAACCCCACAGCCTGTACCTGAAGCAGCATGGGGGGAGACTCCCTCCACTTCTGCTTCTCTTCCTGGAGAGCTTCAGGTGCTCCATCATGATGCATTTTCCTGCTTTCAGAGCTCCACCACTACAGCAATGCTGCTGCTGAGCCAGCCAGCCTTCCGTTCTCTCTGGCATGTAATTATAACTGCCTGTAATTTCAAATGATGACGGAAAATTGTGTTTCTGCTGACAATACAGTTATGAAGTAAGTGTCCTCCTAGCTCACATTCTTTTAACTGCTTAGTTTAAAGATTTTCATCTCTTAAAAACCACATCTGACGTCCCATTATTTCATATTGACCACTGAGTTCTCACAAAAACCTGTTCCATTTCACAGCTTCCTGATGATACAAGTCCCTGACGTCCTGCACCTCTTTTTTTTCAATCTCCAGACCCTAAACAGTCTTCTCAACTTTAACACTGAGAAATTATACTGGCCCAAAAATGAAAAATTTCAAGCACCAATGGTAGTAACAACTATACACTCAGTTCAAGAAACTATGACTGAAACATATTTTGTCTTTCTGTAGGGTATTTGCTACTGGTTGAATTAAATAATGAATTGCAATTTAAAAAAAAAAAAGGCAAGTGGAAGGGAATGGATTTACTGCAATATTAAATTGCAGGGGTGAACCTGAAATTTAAGTCCCTGCCATTTAATACAATCACGAGTTTTTAAGGATGGGGGTTTGCATCCACCACGTTGTCTATGGATGTCATTGGCCAGATCCAGTCATGATGTTGAGTTCTGCTGGGCATGCTC
Source organism: Nicator chloris (assembly GCA_013400495.1). Taxonomy (NCBI): domain Eukaryota; kingdom Metazoa; phylum Chordata; class Aves; order Passeriformes; family Pycnonotidae; genus Nicator; species Nicator chloris. The sequence continues at coordinate 91,474 of WAAE01015223.1, forward strand.
CCTTTGAAGAGTAGCTATGTTAAATACAGTGTGAGTAAAACAAATGTGTCCTATGGATTTAGAAAGCTGAGGTATTTCTGGTCCTATCCAGTGAGGATACACTCTGTAACCCGGTTTGGATTTGGTCAGCAAGCAAGTTGATTTTCTCATTGTTTCTCACAGTAAGAAAGGTTTCTTCTAGAAATGCAATAAAAGTGTTAACAGGAAGACCCTGCCTGGCTGAATATTCCCTTCTCTAAAACATCCTTCCACAAGGAGACTTCCACATAGCTTCCATTAACATCAGGGGAAGGTAAGCACATATGGAAACATACAGCTATACAGAAGAATTGTAACATGCATACACACTTACAAAAAAAAAATGCACTCTTCACACCTCCACCCAGAAAGTGGAAATTTAGCAGCACAAAGATGTTGAAAATCCTAACTGATCTTTTCAGGAACTTCAGGCAATTTTTAATCATCTCCTGGAAGAGAGGATTAGGAAACAGTTTTATAACTTGGGTGGGGAGAAACTGTTGGATTGCAATAAGGATTCTGGGCTGATGAAACAGCTCAGCACTTCTGAGTTCCTGTCTCACTGGTTATAATGTGGTTCTGCTCATGAGTATCCCAGCTGAAGCTCAGGAAGGCAGCAATAACTTTCAAAGCCTTAGGGTTGTTGCCAAGGAAGTGGAGTGTTCTCAGACAGAAAATGAGAGAACATAGCTGTCTCTAGTGTTCACATCTTCAGTCTTACTGCTGTGGCTGCAGGAGCTGGTGGTATGGCTGCACCTGAGAAAGCCAAAGGCTGGGGCCCACTTTGAAACGATTGGTTTGGGCATGAGGGATTAATACAAATATAAGGCTCAGATGTATCTGATAAAAAATTAGTCCCTGAACAGCTTAAACTTGAGTTTCCAATAAAATTAAGACTTTTTCTGAATTTTTTTTTCACAGAAACTGTCACTTTGTCACCCAATAAACAAAATCTTAAAACCTGGATAATCCAGGTCAGAGAATATGAACTTTAACATTTTCTTGAATTAAAGTTCATTTTCTCTGACTGAACTTTTCAGTCAGAGAAAATGAACTTTAATTCAAGAAAATGGCAGCTTCAGTGATTCAAGCTTTTACTTGCCTAGATGAGTCTAGTCACAGACATCCTGTGAGATTCTCTTGAAACACATGCTCCTTTTCCTCTAAACAAGACAGTATTGCATCAAATAATTTTTCTTCTAAAATTTTGACCTGTGGGAGGTAGAGTAAGCTTTTAGGTATCTGAAACAGAACTCTGATAAGCCAAATCAAAACCTTTTATCTTTCCACCAGAAGACTGGTTGATCAGCTACACAGCACCTTGGAACTGTTCAAAGGCTTTTGCTAACTAGTAATATAAAGATCAGAGCCAGTTTTCCTACAATCATATTCAAAAGAGAAGATACACATCAAATCCAGACAGCTGGCAAAAAATCTCTAGGCTGTAGAAGTGGAAGCCACAATGCCTGAAGCAGCTTTTCATATCTTTCACCTCTACAAAATTTTCTTGTCTTCAAAACTCTCATATGCTGCAGCCCCATGGAAACATTTATTTTCAAATACATATTTATATACCTACCCTGCCAAGGGTAATGTTAGGACTCCAAAAGAAATGGATAATCATACAAGTTTGAATTCATTGCCAGTCTGTTCCAAGCATGAAAGAGCAGCTTTCTCTTATTCTGCCATTGATGTTCTGGTTTTGTCTGGGGTAGAGTTGGCTTTCTTCACAGTGGCTGTATGCAGCTATCTTTTGGGTTTGTGCTGATGTGTTTGTGACAGAGGGATGTCTGCTATTGCTGAGCAGGGCTTGCACAGAGCCCAGGCCTTGTCAGATCCTCACCCCACCCCACCAGCGAGGGGGCTGGGGCTGCACAAGCTCCTGGGAGGGGACACAGCTGGGACAGGTGACCCCACGTGACCAGAGGGATATCCCAGACCATATGGCATCATGTTCAGCATATAGACCTGGACAAAGCAGGATGAAGGGGGGACGCTCAGAGTGCTGGCATGTCTCGTCCCAAGTCACCTTTACCTGCCATGCAGCAGAGGTTTCCTGGGGATGGCTGAACACCTGCCTACCCGTGGGAAACTGAGAATTCACTCCTTGTTTTATTTATCTAGTGTGCAAGGATTTTCCTTCCTATATTCATCTCAACTCAGGAGTCCTGTCACTTTTACCCTTCTGATTGTCTCCCCCATCCCACAGAGAACGAGTGAGCCAGTGGGTGTATGGAGCTTAGTTGTCAGCTGGGATTAAACCACAACCATTGTGTAGATCTTCATCAGAACAATGCTATTTGTCCTGAAGAATCAAGGTATCACAAAATACCACCCTTGCCTTCCTTTCACATTCACTTCCCTGAAAAAACTATGGGATTAGACATAAGGAAAAATACAAGGGATCTTCATAACATGTCAGTGATTTAAAACACCTATCGTGTACTTTTGATGGTAGAAATGAATGCTGCTGAAAATTACATGCACATGATGTGTGGGGATACTGCTGAGTTTTGTTCATCTGTGACGGCAATGCAAAGTATTCAAACTGCCTGATTCCTCTCAAAATGATTCACTCTATTTAACTAAATCTGAAAGAAATTGTGTGGCACTACATGCATAATAGATATTTGTGCATTCAAAAAAATCATGCATATACATTACCTAAAAGGCAAACACACATCAGCCAAGTAAGGCTAACAATGATTAATCGTATTCTCATTTCCATCTATCTTCCAAGTTAATATGGTGGCAACACTGCTGTTATCTGAAACTAAGTCCACAGCACTGCCTGCTGTGATTACTGATGAGCTATGGCTTGATAAATATTTTAAGTCTTGATAAAGCCCAATGCACCCTGAATTTTAATAACACTCCACCTTTCTCAAATTTTCATATGGGCAAGAAACTGCAGCTCATGAGACTATGCACAAAGTCTGAGCTACTGGTCAGACACAGCCAAAGCAGTGCAGGGCAGAAATCTACTTGGTAGAAATGCCACAGCCTCCTCCAAAGATAATGTAATTGGTAGTACCTTGGAAAGGACTACTTTGATCACTGTGTGCAAATCTTTGTCTAAGTGCTCTGAAAACATTTTAATGTTTTCCACTACCTTCCCATTACCTGGATGAACAGAGAATTAAATATTCTCCCACTTCACTGGCAGCTGTGATTACACCCAGTACAGTGAGAGCACATTTCCTTGGCCTGAGTTGCTGTAACTCTGCCATGCTCTTTTGATAACTTTGTGAACATCTGGTAGCTTTCTGCAGATGGCCAGCCAAGGACCATCATATTCGTAGCCCTGGTACTGACCTCAGGCACCACTCAGCAGCCTGAGGAAATCCCTTGTTGCAGCTCCACTTCCAGTCATCTCTCGAGAGTGGTATGGTGAAAGAAAACAAACTGAGCAGCTCTGGGGAAGTTTGGAAACATGTTTATTTCTAGTTGTGGCAGATACTGCTGACCAGGACTCCTTTCAGACTCCCACAGCTCTTGAGTAACATGTTTTGTGCTGACCACATAACATGCTGCAGGCGCCTCCTTCCCCTACGAGTTTCCCTGTGAAAACATTTGCAAATTTCAGAATTCCCTTCCTTACTTCCTGTCTCTGCAAGCAATGTCAGAGGCCACATAAATAACTTGCCATGGGTCAGGGACCATGCCTTTACACAGTAAGTCTGCATACCTAAATAAAATGCATGCCTAAATAAAAACTAACAGCAGCCTATGTATGTGCCCAAGATGCATCAGACCACAGCAGATTTCCAGAGGAAGGAATTGCCCTGAGGCAATGTAGGCTACTTCTGGAACTCAAGGTATTGTGGGAAACTATTATATCCTTCCCATGGTTTTGCATTTTTTCTGAGTCCTTTCTAAATGATGAAATATTGAACAAGACTGGCTTGATGCAACTCTTTACCCATACTGTTCTGCAGGCTGGGGACAGGTGATCACCTCTAACTCCCCTATGGGAAAGGACCAGATGATCATTGTAGGTCCCTTCCTACTGAAATTGTTCTATTCTATTCTATTCTATTCTATTCTATTCTATTCTATTCTATTCTATTCTATTCTATTCTATTCTATTCTATTCTATTCCATTCCATTCCATTCCATTCCATTCCATTCCATTCCATTCCATTCCATTCCATGCCAAAGAGGTGCCTACTCTGCAAATTGGTGCTTGTCTGTGATATACCCTGGCTGATTGCCTTACAGTTCTTGATCCTCCAAACTTTGTCACCACATAGCACACTATACATGCTCCTTCTTTCTCCTGGAAAGGGAACTCATTCTCCAAATTCAAGTATTTTCAGGCCAAAGACCCTCAATTTTAAAAACCAGAAATTAATCTCCATCAAAAATGAAAATGTGGAGATGAAGCAATACTACATAGTGTGGAGCCCCAAGATCAGTGGCAGCCTCCAATACCCATTCATGGCACATCAGTTTTTCAGTATTAACTAGAACTCATAAGAAATATTCCAATTGTCATAACTCTCTCTTTTTTTTTTTCTTTTCCCAAGGGAGTTTAAGAGTTTAAGAGTTACATCCCACTAAAAAGTACTTCAAAGCATTTTATCTTCCCCGCTTTACAGGAATAAACTGTGTATGCCACATTTCCCAGCAATATAAACTAACTCCATCTAGCAAAATTAAATATGTCTTCTGTAAAAAATAGGAATTTCCCTTTGCTCTTCATTAATTATCTGAATCCTAACCAAAGAATTCAGTGGTTTGTGTAAAATGGGGTAATGATTGTGATTTGAACTTTATTTCCACACAGCTGGAGAACATCTTCTCTTTTCCTCATTCAAAAAAATAAAAGAAAAAATCAGAAATGCCATCTCTGTTCTGCTGCTTGTTTCATCAGTCATTCCCATTTGTGTTAATTCTAGCTGACTTCTTCAGCAGGGTTCAAACAACACAGTTCCAGCTAATTTCATTATTCAAAATGCACTTATAAACTCCACTTTATTCAGATGACAGGATGAGGTTGTTACAAAGTATTTATTTAGCCTTCTAACAGCTATAATGCTGTGATGGCATAGGACCAGCATGGATAAATCTATGTGACCCCAGCTGCTGGCACAAGAGTAAAAACTGTCAGGGGACGGAAAAAAGTGTTGCCAGATTGTGCTGCTCTCCAATAAAGAGACCTGGTCAGCAGGTTTTTTTGTAGAAGTGTCTCTGAGGAGAAAATATCTTTCTGAAAATGACTGGAGAGAAGTAATATTACTTTTCTGTAACTTTTTGATTTACCACTAAGGAGGTAGTTAGTCCCTAATTTTCCATTTGTGCTCAGCATTGCGGTTTAGATGGATTAAAAAATTGCATGTACCTGCATGGGCTACTGTGGTACACAACAGGAACAGCAGTCTAGATCCCCCTGTATTCCCCTTTTCTCAAAAGCACAGTGTTCAGGGGAGGATACAGTGCAGATTGCTTGGTTCACCAAGAGTAGAACAGCATGAAGAACCTGAGCTACAGTTCCTATGTCAAAACTCAGGTGCAAGTACTTAAGAAATGGTCCAAACTCAAGGCAGATGTTTAAATACAATTTTTGAAGGTTTTGTTGAGACAACTGTCTTTTTATAATGTTTTTCTTACAGATTTTTTTTGCTCCACTGATGCTTTTAGAGCTAATTTTTGCTTTTTTTTTTTTTTTTTTGCAATTTAAGGTTACATAGGTATGTTGAAGTATGAGGGCTTTTTGTTTTTAATAGAAAAATCCAGTTTGCAGATCTGTTGGAAAACCTCAGCTTCCTTAGAGTCTCTAAAGAGGACTGTGTTTTACTTAGGTCACAAATTATATTCTTTCAGCAGCTGTTGAAATTAGGACACCATCTAAGTCAGTTAAAGATATCCTCCTCAGGTGAATTTTCCGTACTGAGCAGAACTGAAGAGAATTTTAGCATTGAGTATAATGTAAAATGAAAAAGAATAAATTCTAATGACTTTTCCCCCCACAAATAGGCATATGACAGTGGTACATTTCTTCTAGTCTAGCTGTTTTCCAAAAATAAACAAAGAGTTTCACACAGAATCTGCTTTGAATTTCAAAGGCAATGATGGAAAAGAGAGGAGACAACTAGATACCATATGGTTTTGTACAGAATTGGTTGAACACTCCCTAAGAAAAATAAAGCTGTGTCATTAAGGATTTCTGCCCTTGAAAAAGATATACATTTAAAGTCATTTCTATATTTTGCTTATGCCCCAGACAGCTCCAAGCCTTATTATGTTGATTTTGCTGGACAAGAGGTTTTTCAAACATGGTTTAGTAACGCAAATCTGTACCCTGACAGGCAAATAAAGCCATAGGAACAAAATCATAGACTGAGAGAAGGCAAGAGTTTTGAACCTGAGCAAATATTTCCCCACAGCCAAATCATTTAACCCACCAGAATTCAAATTTCCCCTGTCTCCAGAACAGCTAATGATGTGGCTAATTCAAAATAATTTTCACCAACCACATGAACACTTTGATTTGGCTTCAGAATAACTTGAGATAGTTATGTGTGAGTGTCCAAACTGTACTCTTTTATTACTATAAAACCATATTGACATGAGGCAATTGCCTTGAGTTGAACTGGATACAGTCATCACATAAGGTATTAGGAAACACAGCTGAAAGTCACGATGTTAATGTAAACTGAAACAATAAACCAGACATCATGCCATGTAAACTTTTTTTTGTTGTTGTTTCGTGCAAGATAGCAATGCCACAAGAGAATGTAAGACTTTTTCACTGAGGTGACATTAGTGGGATGTGGGAGTTCAGATTTCAGACTTCTCATCATAACTTTCCTAGATTTAATTACAACATGGGAAAATTCAAGACCACTGAAGGTCAGCTAGTTCAATTTCCTCCTCAAGCAGTGTTAGTTATGAAGGAAATCAGGCCAGGTTACTCATGGGTTTATCATGTTCAATATTGTTCTACATTGATTAAATACTGTATAGAAGCTTAAAGAAAAAAAATATAATTGAAAAATCAGATTCCAACAAATTAAAAGAACCTCAAACCCAGCAAATCATGCCAATAATTTTAAATCATCAATTTATATTAAAAGGGATGTTCTTTAATGGCTGCTGCCTCTGAAATAATTTTGTGGTGATGCCAATTGCCATTTCTTTACTGGCACTGATGGCAGATCCTTTGCTGTCTGGGGCCTGAGGTGGAGAATTCAGCTACTTTTTCTCTATGCTGTCCAGGATCAGCCACAGATAAGATGCAGCTGAGTGGTGTTTCTTGGGAAAACAGCTCAAATGATGCTTACAGAATGAGAATGAAAGGAGAAAATTACATCAGAAATGCAGCACTTTGAAAACTTCTGATAGCATTAATTCAGTTTATGTAAGACTGTGACACTATTCAAATCCATGCTGACTAGGAATGGACCAGATGCAAAACACAGATTCCCCACCAAGCTCATTTTGTAGAGTATGGGGATCTGAACTATGAGCCTTTTCTGATTTGGGACTTGGGGAGTTTTCTAGGAGGTGCTCCCTTTCCTACTTTGGTCAGAACTGACCAGGATTGGCCAATCTTGCAAAGTCAACAACAGCATAAATATTTAACTTGTGACAGTGTGCTCTGAGAAGTTACCAGGCTCACTTGTGGGATATCAGAAACCTAATTCAAAACCTGAATTTCCAGTTTTAGCTCTCATTTGTCCTCGGCTTAAAGCCAAATGCCTGTTCAACTCTAATCTATCTGAAAGCTTTAGCTCTCTTCCAAATCTTTCAGTATTCTATCCACTCCTGAATTACAAGTTCTAGCTTCCTCAACTTGCAGCAATGATGTTGGTTAAAATGTGCATTAAACATTTGCCATTCAATCCTTCAGGGTAAGCAGACCCTGCAGCACTCACCCTGACTTTTACAAACACAGCTTTCCTCTGTCTGCCCTTAATGCACTCCCGCAGCTTTTTGCAGCTCCAACAAGGGTGCAGCATGTGACAGCTAATGGTTTCCCCTTTCCCACTGTATGTGGGAAATATGTAAGTCTCCTTACTAAAAGTGTTGTGGTGCACTGTCACAGGGGATGGAAGTAAGCCTCACTTCAGCCTGAAGCATTTCTTTCAGACATAATAAGAGTCAGGGTTTCAGAGTGGGGCAAAAAGCATCTTTGTGCTTCCCATTGTTGTCTCTCACTAGCTACAGATGCACAGTTAGCCCCAACTGTGCACACACCAGGGGCTAAAATGCCACCCTGTGTGTGCAGGTGCTTGCCTTGGGGACACGGTGTGCATCACCCAACCTGGATTCTGTTAGTGAGTCTGACCAGTGAGAACCACCCACACTGTCACTGAGCCAACAGATAAAATCTCATGCTGTCTCTGCCTTGTCCTCCCGAGCAGGAGCACCCAGACGTGGGAAGCTCAGCAGAAGGCCTCAGCAGAAGGTCTCAGCAGAGATGATGACATTAACAGAGAGTGGTTCTCAAGCCATCCAGCTGTGGACTTCCTGAAACATCAAGCACTCACTTCTGTGGTGAGAGGTGGGAAGAACAAGTGCCACACTTTTCTCTGCTACACACTGCTATAATAGAGGAAGGGATTTTTCTGTTAGCTCTCACTTCACTTTCTTGACAGGCTGCAGCTGCGGTAATGAGTTGATTTCAAGGTGAAAGAGGCGTTTAAGAGCTTTTGAAAGTCTCAGGGAACCCTTATCTGCCTACCCTTAAAAAGGTGGCCCAAGGTCACGGGGCCACCAAGCTGGCAGACCTCCTCTGGGGGTCACCTCTGAACCACACTCATCAGGCATCTTTGCTGGGGAGGTATGTGAGTGAGTGCTGTGCACTGTTAGGGTGAAACCACGGTGATCCTGGGAAAAGCTCTGTCCTACACCCACCACCAGCTCCTCGATTCACTTTGTGTTAGAAAACACATACTCTTCTAGCTGGGGAAAATCGTTCTGAAGTAGTGCAGGAGTAGAAATGAGTCATAAATTGTGTGCATCCGTCGAAAAGTAGAGCTTTCAGTTTCCCTGGAAACGGAACATTTTGTGGGTTTATGGTACTGTACTCAGCACAGACTGGCTGAGTCCTGGGTATATACACGGCCAGAAAGGCCAGGCTCTCTTGGCTGAAGGTTTCAGTGTCTATTACATGTTTAGTAAAATACAGCTAAAGGGACTTCTCTGACTGGGCAGCTCAGAAACCATAATGATGGGAAAAACTTTTTTCATCAAAAATAAGTGCAGTTAAAGGAAGAGAACAGTATTTGAAATCTTCTCTGCTTAGTCACCGATGAAGTTTGTATATTATTTTATTGCAGAATGAAACTGTGGTCAGCATCTAGGTTTGATAGTTCTGTGATCCTCCTCTGAGCAGCTAAAATACCAGCCAAACCCACTCTTTTTGTCTCTGGACAGGCACAAAAACTAAGACGTAATAATTATAGCGTAACCATACCATAAGTTAGACAAAAATTTATTCTCTTTAAAACAACATTTAAGAAACTAGCAAATAGTAAAGTCCTCACAGGCAGGGACAGCACCCCAAAGGCTCACAGAAGAAACATCCTGCCCCCCTTCATCTCCTCAAGGCCTCCAGACGCATGACATTTTTCCTTATAAATCCTCTTCAGTTCCAGTTATCCAACTAGATGGATCTAGCCTGTGGATTAAGCATTTAATCAAAACTACTTCTCCCTCTAAGGCTGTAACACCTAAAAGCTGTCAGCAACACTTGTCACCAAATATTCACTCTATTCAGAGCCAGAAACCCATTCAGTTTTAACAGCAGCCAGCAGCAGTTTGGGAATATTTCTCTGGGCACAAGAGCACTTTTCCCCAGCAGCTCTGGAGCCCATGGTGTCAAATAGCTTTTCCAGGCACCATGTTAAAGCCTGAAAAATACAATTTTCTTTTTCCATTTGTCTTGGTCCATTGCTCTGCCATGTAGTATTTCAGCCCAGTCTGCAGGAAGATTGTGAACTGGAGGTTTCAGTGAAATTAAGATTTTTAAGCCTGAGGAACAAAGCATACAGTTAAAGGATGTGACATGGGAATCATATCTCAGATATAATTCCTCACAAAATATGAGGAGTTGGAAGGGACACACAAGGATCATTCAAGGCAACTCTTGGCCCCGCACAGCACCATCTCCAAGAATCACAGAATGTGCCTGAGAGCACTGTCCAAATGCTTCTTGAACTCTGCCAGGCATGGGGCTGTGACCACTTCTCTGGGGAGCCTGTTCCAGTGCCCAACCACCCTCTGGGTGAAGAACGTTTTCCTAAAATCCAACCCAAACTTCCCCTGACACAAACTTCAGGCCTTTCCCTTGGATTCTCTCACTGGATACCCCAGACCAAAGAGGAAAAAGGCCAAAACAAAACTAATTTCTCCTCTCCTTTTCACTAAAATATGGATGTCTCAATCCTTAGCACATTACTTTGTTTTATTTTGGCAGTATGTCACTGTTCCCTAAAGAGTAAAGTAGCTATCTGTTCATGATGGTCACAACAATTCTAGAGTAAAAAGCTTAGAGGAAATATAATGAGAATTCTCTCAGACCCTATCCAAATATACATGACACCTTTTGCACCACATTTAGGGGAGAGAGAGAGGGACTCCAGCTTCCAGCTGCAAAGCTGGAAAACAGATGTTTCAGCTGCAGTGTGGACACAGGTGTGAGGACTTACTACTGGAAAACAATGAAGTTTAAAGGGAACATTTGTCCAATTAACTTGAAGATGTGGTGATTGGTAGACAATATATTTCTGACATCCTGGAAAATTCTTGCAAATGATACTGTGTCTATCAGGGCTGTAAGATTATTGCTCATTTGTGCTAGCTAACCCAGAGGTACCACATGATTTACTGAAAGCAGTTGCCAGGGGCAGTGCTCTGGGATGATTGCACAGCTCTGGCTGCTCAGCCAGACCCGTCAGGTTCACACAGTTACAACTCCCCTCCTTCTGGACAGAAGTCACATGAGTGGTGTCATCAGGTGGCAGGAGCTGTGTGAGAGAGGACTTGGTGACAGCTCTCATGCCTGAGAATAAGAAATCCCTGAAGCTTTTGACACCATCCTCACTTCCACCAAAAACCAGTCAGACCACAGCTGGGAGGAATGGTGACTTTATTTAAGGGAAAAGCACTTGCTTTCAGCTGTGCTTCAATGTTTCATTTCTAAGGCTGTCCTCTCAAGAGACCAAACTAGAAACATGAATGAAAATCAAATAAAGTGTCTTGTGCAAGTCCTTGTAATGTCAGGGAAGGTGGTTGTCACCCAGCCCCAGAGGTGGAGCAGTGCTTGGAGGTGCTCCTTACATGGTAGGAGCAGTGATGGCAGTGGTGCCCACCCAAAACCATTCACACTGCTTTTCTAGTCCTTCTCTCACCAGCAAGCATTGCCAGAGCAAGAGAAGCTCTGCCACGCGCTGCCTCAGACAGAGGAAGAGGCTTCCCTGGGCATTTCAGTGCTCCAAACTGAAAAAGGCACAGGAAAAAAAAATCCTACAAAGTGTTTTTAAACAAATAAATTGACTAAGATCTGAAGAAAAGATGGGATTACTTTTTTTTTTTCCTCTAGGAGAGCATTTAAAAGACCCCCTGGGCCAAGTAACTAAACTTCCCTCTCCTCTAAATGCAGCATTGAATTTCATTATATGAAGCTTCAAATTTTTCCTTCCTGTGGCTAAATCTGTATGGCATTACATTGGTTAACAGTTCCTGCCAGAAATCCTTGCACTGCAGGTGGCACAGAAATGTCAATTTTAATTCACCTTTATGTATTCAATAAGAATTCTAAGCTCATGTATGGGAGAAATTTTTTCTTGTGGAAAGAATCAGCAAAACTTGTATGTGGAGGAATAGTGTCAAGATGTGTACTGTGGCCCTGAAAATTAGTCTTTACTGTGTATATGTGATGTGTATGTATAAATAATACATATGTTTATACATGCACACACAAAATTTATTTCCAACATTAGGGTCATCGTGTTACAGTCATTTACACTTCCAAGGCTGATTTAATCCTCTTGATGCTGTTTTTGTCAAGCCCCACAATGAACTTCAGAAGCCGTCAGTGCCAACTGAACGATGCTGTTGAACCAGTTTCCAAGATGAATTCAAATATTCATGTGTGAGAGGAAAACTGAGATTCAAAGTCAGTTCCTAAATTACAAGATGATAGACATTTCTTTTCATAAACAGTCTGAACATTACTGCCAGAGAAGAAAACCAAAGGGGAACACGATAACCTCTGTTAACATTTTGGACCTTCCCTTGTTGCACATTTGGCTGAGGATGATCATCAGAATTCCGAGGTGGATTGAGTCAAGTTTCCACTACACAGGCAGTCTTTTTCCTAAAGCACTGCAGGCCAGAAGCCTCTTTAGTAGATGGTTTTAGGCCAACTCAGAGCTGTAATGCAGAGCACTACAGAAAATCAAACTCAACACTTGACCTCAGGAATCCAAACCTGAGTGCTCTTCAGCACATCCAGGTGCTGGTGCAACTGTGAAATGAGTAATGAGTTTTCTTTAATGCATGGAACAGGACTTTTCCCATCAGTTTAAGTGGTTTATTCATGAGCATTAGACATTTTATCTAGCAGTGCAGTCAATAAGTGTAATATTGAAGCGTGGTGCCTGTTGTGTAGATGATGTGGTTTGGGCCTTGCCTGCCACCACATGCTTACCTGAGCTCTGGGCTGCCCGGACCATCTCTTTCAATCCTGCCTTTTCTATTCCTAGCATGTCATTTTCTTTTATCAACTTGTCTAAAAGAGCAAATGGCTTTTCTTCCTCTGCACACTGCTCCTTCCTACTTGATGTCTCCTCTCTTGGCTCAAGGGCCTCCCATGAGCACTGACAGAAATTCACATATATTAAGAATTATTGCCCCAACTCTTCTGCCTCCTCAGTCTTCAAGGGTGCAGTGGGCAGGGTGTGTGGCATGAGGCTGTGTGGGTGCTGCAGTCAGTAACCCAGAGCACTGGGTGGAAGTTTCCAAGATCCCCATCTTCCCTCTTCTACTAGGCAAACAGGCAGCATCTCCAGCCCTGGTTTTAGCTTCATGTGACTGAATAACACAATCTATGTGAAGGCTATTGTCAGTCTTGCACATCTCTTGCCTTTCTCCTTCCAGCTATAAACCCAAGATGACACAGTTTGGAGTGTCTTTCTTTGGAGCAATGAATTTACAAAACTCTTTTCTTTTTCCTGACAGTGACTCAGCCCTAGGGAAATAAAATAGTGCAAGTAAGCATTGAAAATTAATTTTCAAAGATCTCTAAAAACATGATGTGCAGCAGATTTTTGGCAATTTTTTATTGTTTGTTGCATGCTACTCTGCTGTTGTCTTTATAGGGTAAAAGACTTGATTTGCAAGTGAGCTACATGTCTGCAAACTTAGCATGCTCAGGTGGGGAACTTCCAGACATGAGCCTCGGGGCTGCTCCAGAAGGTCCATTTTTGAATGTTCTACTTAGCTTGGAAGGCTTCATAGCATGTTAAAAATGTTAAATCAAGAAGAGCTCACTTATGCCTTGCTGAAGACATCTCTGCCTTACAATCTGCAGTGAGGCTGGCAGAGTTTATTGAGCTGTTTTGTAGAGTGTGTTGGAATCCTGTTTTAGCTTTTCTGTTTGGTTGCTTCTGAATGGGTACAAAAAGTCAGGTGGACCAGGAAGTGAAAAAAAATTCACATGCCCTCCTGCAATTTAAGTGGAGGCAGCATCTGATGACAACAATTACAGCTTAATATAACATTTGCCATGCACTCATATCTGTGAGTGCTTCAGCTTAGGGCTTGAGCATCAAACCAGTGACTCAAAATCACACAAACAAACAGAGCGTATTCGTAAATGGTTTATAATCCCATTGTGTAAAGTGATTACTACATTACACAGATGACCAGATGCTTTCATGAGTGAGCATCCCAGACGAGACAACTCGCTTCTCCACAATGCAAACTGACAGGCCTAATTCTGAGCTCAGGGTGGTTTAGATGTATATTTTTCAGTGTATGTCCCAATCAACGTCACCGACACCAGAATGAAGGTCTAGGTTATTTTCTTTCTAATGCTTTAAAAATTTTTGTATAAAGTGATTGTAGACTAAGCAGGCAAGGTTATGCTTTGGGAATCATTAAAAACCTGCACGCCGATTCTGCATCTCCAGGGACACCGTGTATGGACCACCAAAGTTTGTAACCAACTGTGAAACAGGATGATACAGAGTGGTCACAGAAAGAAACAACCACCTTCCACTCTGGTATTCACTTTCTTTAAAAGAGCAGCAAGACCTAGAAGGCTGCTTGTCAAAAGCCAAACCAGGGTGTCTGTTTTCAAACTGGTACATTTCAAAATCAAGACATTTCAGCACTGAACGAATGAACCCTGCAGCAGCCTGAACTCTAAAATGCTTTATTGGGTGCCTGGGGAGAAATGGTCGTTCCCTGCTAGAATAAGTTGGTCTAACTCAAGCAAACATGAAAAAAGGAAAAACCTTTTTCCCTCTGAAATTGCAGTCTGAACACCAAACAAAAATCCACTTGAAGTCAAAGCTCTGAGGAAAATGGGTTTCACGTGGACTTTAACAAAAACTCTTCCTGCACACAACAAAATGAACACCACAATACTAGCAGTAACTGTTTCTTTAAAGACTTTACCCTACGTGAAGGCCAAGAAAGTCAGGTGGTTAAGCGGATGTGCTGGAGGAGAACTGCTGCCATCATTTACACAATGCTGTGCCTAGGATGGTTGTTAAAAAGAACAGCATTAGGAAGAACCAGGTAGACACGTGGAGCAGATTTCAATATACTGGAAAGCAAAAAAAAAAAAAACCAAAACAACAAAAAACAAAACAAACAAACAAAAAAAAAGCAACCACTGTGACATTATATTTGATATTTATTATGCAGTATTAGGCTTTGTTTTAATACTGCCTTATTTTACAAAGCACAGCACTCATTTTACTACTTCACCAAGCACGGACACACCTTTGCAGTATCCCGCGGCTGCTTGGGCGACACGCCGTCTAGAAGCGGTGTTTGAGCCCTGTCCCACACGCCGATGACCTCCGGGATGAGCACGGCCGGGCGGAGCCTCCCGCCGAGCATCCCTCGGGCTCCTCCTCGGGCGGGACCAGCCCGGCCCCGCCGCAACACCGGCTCCTAACCAGCGCCGCACCCCTCCTTCGGGGCACGACAGCTCTCCTGTGCTCAACCCTACCTTTTTCACAAGGTTTTTTGCTTATATGATCAAAGAAGCAGAGATTAGTTTGGGTCGGAAGGGACTTTTAAAGGCCGTCCAGGCCAACCCCCGTACAATAAGCAGGATCATCTTTAACTCGCTCAGGTTGCTCAGAGCCCCATCCAGCCCGGCCTTGGATGTTTTCAGGGATGTGGTATCCACCACCTCTCTGGGCAACCTGTGCCAGTATTTTGTCACCCTCATTGAAAACAACACCTCCCTCTGTCTTCTATCTTAGGGCTTTAGTAAGGGCTGGAGTTAGGTGGTGAGCAAACCTGTATTAGGCATGGACTTGTGCCACTGCTGCGCTGACAACGACTTGGAGGTGAAACGACTTGGAGGTGGGTAGGTGAAGGTAGGCTGATTTCCTTTTCCTTATCTCCTAGGTGTGTTCCCAGGGGTCTGTGTTGGAGGGGTGCAGAGCTGGGTCATCCTTTGTGGGTGGTGGAGAACTGATCTTCCACTCCAGGAGCTGCAATAATTCACAACACTTATTTAAAATTTAAAGTTGCTTTTAACTATTTTTAGCAGCGTTCTCAGAAGCTTTGGATAATGATGTGAGATTCAGCACTGGAAATAGGGAGAAACATTGATTTCTTCAGAGGTGAAATGTTCAAAACCAGAATTCAGGCAGGTTCACTGGCAATTATGGGGGCACGAAGGATTTCATCCTCCCCAGACTGAAAATTTATGGAGAATAAACAGGTAATCTATGCAACTGGAACAACCCCCCTCCATACACACACGCTGCTGAATGTAGAAACCCTGGTCCTGTGTTTGAAATGGGACTTGCATTTTTAACTGTAATTATTAGTGAAACACAATATTCTTCCTTCCCGCTACAATTCTTGGGCCATGTCAGCTCCCTGAACCCTGATACTACGTAAATAACATCAAATAAGTTGCCAGTCACCGAAAGACACAGGATCTACAAAGGTTTATGCTTTAGCAGATCTTTATGCCTTGGCTGATTAATCACTTGAAAGCAGTGGCAGAGGCCAGTGCATGTTGCCAAGCTTAAGCATAAGTCTTTATTAGAACAGGACCTAGGACAGTCAGGGACATTATATAAATGTACTAAATAACCTTTTAGTCCACTGAGATAGAAATTTAACAGCACTGTTTGACTGAACACGTACAGAGTGCTTTGCAATAGAGAGATGACAATAGCATACTGGTGAAAAAGAGGAAGGCATTGACCTTAAGTGTCTGTGAGAATCTGTAGAGAAGTCCATGACCTGCAGCTTCTGAAGAAAACAGTATTTCAAACACAGGGCAAAATAAGCTGAACTCTGGCATCAGCAAAACAGAGATTAAATGCTTGAAAAGACAAAAAGCCTGTGCTGGCAGTTCAAAGGAAATAAGCTGGACAATAATCAAAATTCAGCTTGGCTGAATACAAAAAAGCATTATTGGAGGCTGGTACAACCTCTAAGGGACAAGTTTTCCAATTCCCTTTTTTAATAATTAGAAGGATCCAGGAGTCATATAACAGCTGATCAGTTTTTGGGGGGGGGGGGGGGGGTTGTTTGTTTGTTTGTAGGTGAGGCCAATAGAGAAATGTTAACATTCACATTGTTTGCAGCTTCATTGCTAAGTGAGTAGTTAATGAAGCAGTGAACTCCTGCAAATTCAAGCATCTGTGCACTACTGTGCTAACTAGATAGTATTTTCCAAATTGCTTAACTGCATGAGTGACTCCAAAGCAAGCTTGTGTTAAAGAGAATCACCTGGAATATTTTTTTTCCATCGACCATGCTAGACATTCGTATCAATTCATTTGGTGGTGCTCAGTTAATGACTCATTCCTCCCTCATGAGCAGAGCTCCTGGCCCAAACTTGTTCATGCTCTCTGTGAGGCTTATGTAACTACAGATAAAAGCCCTTCCTCACCAAAGTCACCACGGACAAAAATAAAGTCGTGCAGCATCAGCATAAAGTGATAAGTACTAACAAGCGAAAGGAGACAGCTCAGAAGAATAGTGTTTAAAAAGGGAAGAAGACAAAAGTCATCAAATAGATGCTCGTGGAAACCAGATTGAATCAGTGAGGCAAAGGATGTCTCCACAGTTATGGACTTCAGGGTATTTGTTTAGATGAGAGCATAAATCACCCAAGGCCCCCCCAACACCCTTAGGCTGAGATGCTTGTGGTCCATTTCACAATACAGTACAGTTACCCTGCCGAAATAAGCCAAATAGACATAAATATTTCTGATCTATTAAGGGAATTTACAGTTCTGAAGATCTTCCCTTCAAACAGTCATGTCTCACTCTCCCATTCACGCTGGCTGGTTTCTTTCTCTGGACAGCAGAGGTAGAAAAGCAGGGTTTCTGGGTATGATTTTAATGATTATGGTAGTCTCGTTATTGTAACTAGTCAAATGTAATCTCAAATACTCTTCAGTTTCACATGATTAGCAATAGCTGTTCAAAGAGTACAGGCTGGCATATTAAGGTAACCCACGACAACAATAAGAAGTTTTTACAAGGAACAGTGAGAACTGAACTCTCTAGGTGGTCACTAAAGCTACAGACACATGAAAGCTCCACCTGAGGGAACACAGACAGAAATAAAAGGGAGATATATTCAGGTCATGCTTAGCTGATGAAGCAAGCCTTGCTTTGTAGCATGATGAAAAGGTCAGTATCAGGTCTGAGTTATGTACTCTGTTACTTCACATGGCAAGTACAGGTAGTTTTCACTGGAATACATACTGCCTGCCTCCTCCAATGTTCCCCATAATGGGAAAAGAAACTAGCCTTTGAAAAGAAACAGATTTTTAGTTACATTTATAACTACATCTCTGGACAATTTATAATTGATGTGTAGACTTCTGCTTTTCACTTCTAGCCACAGATGTGACTCTGCCGAGTGCCACTGCACGAGAATTTGGTTGGGAAAATGGATTATTAGAGACCATTAGAGATTATTAGAGGCTTTGTGAGGATTTAATGAAAGCATAGTGATAATGAATAAATATCACCTAAGGGCTATCTCTCTTCTTGACACTGTGTCCGTTACACCAAGAAGTGGTCAAGGAAATATGTCAGCCCAACTGGATTGGTGGGTGAGAGTGGGAAGGAAAATAGAGACCACTACTGAATGAAGGAAAAATACTGCAGAGTATCTTGTTTTCTTTTTTAAATTGCCACATGCCAAAAAGAACAACAAACCCCAATCCAGATAAACTTTTTTTTTAGGTCAGCCTTCAAGGTTTTTTCTCAGGCAAGAGAAAAATCAATATTTCAGTTTTGTTGTTCTCTTGTTACTGTTGCTTTTAGAGGCAAATCAATTTTAAATGAAAACAGTGCTCTCTTGAAATGCAAATGAGAAACTTTTTATCTAGAATATGTCAAGAAAAATAGGCTGATATTTTTCATTATTAAAATGTCTAAATGAAGGCTTCTGCTCTTCGGTATCTTCCCCCTTTTTTTTTCATTTTTTTCACTAAAATTTTTGACTCAGGTTCAGAAAAAACTGGTGCCTATGATATGTCTACAATTTGTGCACTTCTTTTTGCCAAGACAAGAACAGTGCATGACAGAGGCTGAGGGCCAGAAGGGCTCATAGCCAGCTGCTGAGGCCACCCCCAGCTAATGGGAACTGCCCACCAGCAGAAATCCACGCACAAGAAGCCGCTTTGACCCTCTGGCTTGGTGAGAAAAAAGACTGAGTGGGGGAAACACAACACAGCTGCTTTTGAACCCTCTTTCTCTTTGCAAAACCATCAGTAAGTGGAAAGAAGGAACATAAAAATCCCTAGCTTTGGCTACAGAGTTGCTAAAATAACTTTGTTTTGGCTAATGAGCTGTTAGGGTAAGAATTAACAGATTTTTTTTTTTAAATTCTCTCTTTTGCCTAACCCTTCATTTCAGCTTCCACAATACCTGCAATAAGATTTTCTCTCAGTATCAGATCAATAGTGCCCCTTCTCCCTGGTGTGCTGAGGAGCCCAAAGGAGCAGGCGCAGGTCAAATCACCTGCCCTGGATCACATCACCTGGCCCTTTTAACCAATGGAATTACTGTCTACCTCCCGACTCCTGCAGGATGAGGAGCTTCCTGGACTGTCTCACGGAGGCAACACAGCAAAATACCTGGTGAGAAGGGGGAGGAGGCTTGCCAAGGCAGACTTCTGCTGCTTCTGCAAGCAACCTGAGGGATTGTTCTTTGTTAACTCACGTGTGCTGAGCTCCTCAAGCTCCTTTCCCACTCTCCTCACTGTCTAAACTCAACATCTTTGTGTTGACTTTGGTAGCAGTGACTCCATTTTGCAGCAAGAAGTGGTGAATAAATCTCCACGTTGACTCATGGACCACGCACCACTCTTGTGAATCTCTGCAACTTTATTTCTTCACTTTGAAAAAAAGAAGGTTCAAATCACAGACTTGCACACTAACCGAGCACTGAAGCTGCCTTTAATTCTGACATTCACTTAACGCTGACAAATTAGTTGAGCTCTTGCAATTTACATGAGGTCTCATCAGAGTATAGTCCAATATTCAATTAGGAACATTTTTTGGGAGCGAAAGCATCATGCAAAACTTTGAACACTGTGATCAATATATTAAAGAACAGGGAGCCTTTGAAGCAGAGTTGCTCTAATTAATCTACTTTATTTTGCATTTTGCTGGTCTCAGAAAAATATTCTTTCACTTCCAGTCTGTTCCCAGAATTGATAACTGATCCTACCCCAGCATGGAGGGACTGGATGAGCAACTCTCCCAGATGATATTCAACTCTCCATTTCTGAGATACTCTAATGAACGGGCTAACCTTTGAGCAGCAATCTGCAAACAAAACCAAAACATATTTATCTCTTTTTGCAAATGCATCCTGGTTATTCTACATTTATAGGCATAAGCAATCCTTAGATTTGTCTGCTTTCTTTAAAGCACTTACTGATGTTGTACCAGCCAGGCCTTGATCTACTACAACACACCAGATTGGGAATCCATTACAACACAACCACTAAATATATGCTAGTAGCAGATGTGCTCAGTGGCTTGGGAAAAATAGATGTTATATTTAATTATGTGACATAGTAAAACAAAGCAGAAACAAAATCCCACGTGCAGTTAATGAAGGGCAGGAAACTTAGATTATTAGATCAATTTATTAATTATTATAGGTTTACTTATTAATTATTAGATTTAAGAACATAACACTAAGCAAGTATTTTGCTCAGATGAGACAATTTGCTGAATTCAAGTCACTGCTATACCTGAACAGTCTGTCTGGATCCTACACTTCTTAATATTTAGAATCAGAGAGGGTCAGAGTATCTGAGGTCAGATTCCAATACCTCCAGAGAAGAGTATAAATCAATGGTTCAAACTTGCAGTCATCTGTGGTGAGGTTTGTCATCCCTTGACTCTAAAGAGGGAGCAATTACTAGTAGGTCTCAGCAATTATGAAATGCAGGATGATGTTACTTTACCACTGCAGGCTTAAATACTATTACAAATACCTACACGATACTACAATTATGGGATGCCCAAATTGTGCCCTATGCTGCTCTGGCAGCCCTCAAATTCTCCCTGTGCAGCCTGAAGTGGGGTGGCAATGTATGAGGGATGCCAGCAAAGGAGCACACAGAGCCCCAGCACCAGCACTTCCCCAAAGAAAGCTCCCACCCCCCTTCTCTGCCCCTCTGTGTAGGGACCGGGCACACCAGCAATGCACAGGTCACAGTTGTGGGGACAAGAAATGGTGGCCTCTCCACAAACAAAGGGTTGTCACTGCTTTGTGCGTACAAAGCCCAAGGGATGCTTCTCCAGGGCATCACTTCAGGCAGGACACTGCAGGGTGGAGTAAGAGAAATGGGCACATCAGCATCTCTGCCTCACCATCAGCACAGATGGTGGAGGGTTTGCCCTGGTTGAAACTGCACAGGGACATATTGTGCTTAGCGTGGGCCCTATAAATAAAATGGTATTCCCCATCCATCTCCCTCACTGTTTTCCCCACCTTTCCCTGATTTTCCCTGGCCTGCACATTTGAGAGCTGTGCAACTGGATACAAAGCTAGGGAGGTAAAAATGATTGTTGGATACCATTTTGAGCTCAGACCATGACCAGTTTTGTCCTTCTTGATAAGGTTGAGTGATGTGAGAGAAAACTAGAGTGTGATTATGCCATTATTTGAAAGACTGTAGTGCAGCCTCACAAATGCAAAGTGCTAATCTTTGACTGTATAGACAAACTCATCTTTGGCACCACATACAAGTGCTTTACCTTGCATATCTACCACTCATTCAGTGGAGGTTTTGATGAAATCCTATTTAGCATGAAAAATTATTGGTACCTGAGGATAGATAGATCAACAAATATTACTGAGAAAAAGTAAATAAAAAGAGCTATTAGTAAGAATAATACTCTTAGGCCCACTGTCCTTCACCTTTCTGGGGCTTAGGCCATCATTGCATTTACTATATTTGCAGCCCAGTACCCAGTTGCAGGATTTTGCTAATAATTGACAACAGCCAATACAACAACAACAAAAAAAAACCCCAAAAAACAAACAAAAAGAACAACAAACAAACAAAAAACCAAAACAAAACCAACCTGTAAGATTTATGGAGATCGTAAGGCTTAAACCAGAACAGAAGTTGTCTTCAACTGAAGAAAAATTCTCAGGACAACAGAGTAAGCTATGGTTAGAGTGCAATTTCAACTAGCTCTCACTGTAATTTGCAAACATAAACTGAGGTGAGTACTGTATATCCTATGGTAATAATTTACTTTTAGAGATATCTAGCACTAAGGAATTGGCCAAGAGCACTGTAATGTATTGATAATGAATTATCTTTAAGCAACACTTTACATCTAAATGATGCCAGTGCACTTTCTAGATTAAATATCTGGCTGTTGTAACTCCACTGCAGCTGGAGTGATTTCAGAGAATCCACACTTGCACACTTGAGTGAAGGATGCAAAGATATTTTTCTTTTTCTGCATGTTGACATTCGGGCATTGGTGAACAGCTGTCCATTAGCTGACAACACTGCTTCATGTGACCTCAGATAATAGTGGTGTGAATGAAACCTGGAGGGAGATGAGACAGAGCCAAATCATAAACTGAGAGGTTTGCATCTGAATAAATCTGCCGGGGACCGATTAGCAGCACTATTACTGATTCACAGGCTGGAACGCGTAAGACGATTACTTAGCTCTTGATTTTTCCCCTATAAATCTGTCCAGGAACAGACATCTTTGGACACAAAGATATACAGACTTGTTGAGTCCTTTTGATACCTAATCACTTCCATTCCCATCACCAAACACTTCATGGTGACAGTGAGATTCCCCCCCATGTAGTTTCTTTGCATGTCAAAGTCCTTATATTCCCTTCACATGTAGCAGAAATCCCACAAGAAGTCAGGAAAAAATAAAAGTGACTCAGAACCTTGTGATTAACCTTCAAGCAATTTATCTAGGATTGATCAGCTAGCTCAAGTCAAATATTAATTACTCACATCTGTTCCTGAGGTAGGTGGGCCTGCCAGAGCCCTCCAACACTTGGATCCAGAAGGCAACTTTCCCATGTTCGTGGGTGCTTGGCTGCAGTGTTTTGGCTGGGGTTTTGCCATCTCTCCTTTCTCTGACAGAATGCTGTGCTATTATAAATAAAAAACTCCATCTGCTGTATGGAAAACCGAATTGCAGCTAATGTCCACGTATTTCTCTTGCCCATGCTCAGGGAGGGGAGTGCCATTCAGGCAGCCCTGTCACAGGGCTGTACGGATCCAGACAGGCTATTTGTGTGTCTTAGACTCCTTTGCACGAATAGTAACAACAGAAGAAAAATAGTTGGTCCTGACATGGGCTCCACGAAGCTGGAGTTGCTTCCACACAAGTAACCCATTGAGATCACCCCAGAGCCGTGGCCAAGCACAGGAGGGAGGGAGTCCCATTGATTTCAGGAAGCCCAGGATCAGGTCTGAGTGCTCTGCACCACTTTTCCATGATCCTCGTTTTCCACAGTGCTTGGCACAGCTCCAGCACTCCCACAAACCCACCTGTGGGCTCACAGCCTGCAGCAGGCTTCTGCAAAGCCTCAAATCCTTGCAGGAAGGCACGGGGCTCCTGAGCAGTGGCTGGAGGAGACAGACCACTGCAGAAAGTCATTAGGGGGTTTAAGAGATGAGGCTAGGAAAGCTTAGAGATTTGCACTTCAAATAGGCAGTTCCCTGGTGCAACCCAGTCCTTACCCCGTGACAGCGCCTCATAGCAGCCCCCCATTAATTTGTCTAGTTATTTTCCTTTAATGGACTCCCAGCCTCTCCAGCTCCTCTCACTTGTATACACCTACCCAGAGCCCTTCCTGCAGAGGCAGGAGTGGTGGTGCTGTGAGCTCCTCAGGTGGCCTTGGCACACGAGGAGCAGGGTGGCCGTGGCCACACAACAGAGCAGGACAGGCTGTTCCTTCCCCAGGCAGCCAGGGGTGCCTGGCACAGGGGGCCAGGAAACAGAAGGAGGTGAGACATTAGGAGTACTTGGGATGTCAACAGCGTGCTGGGGCATCAGGAACAAAACCCTGATGTTGCAGGCATCATATTCCCTAAATAAATCTGTTGATAAAAAAGAACAAACACTACAAAGTTTGGTATTAAAATGCAGAACTACAGAAAGACACCACAGTAGTAATTCCAGACAAAACTAAAGAAATCTGTAACTTTAATCGAGATCAACTGAGAAAAAGACCTTAACACACGATGAAGAGGGAACCTGAAGCTCACATCTTACTCTTTTGCTCTGGGGTTTCAGAAACCTACCTGACATTTGGAACATGGAAAACTTAAGAGATTTCAGAAACAGCAAAATAGCAACAGCAATCAATGAACTTTATCCAGTTGTCAAAATGTCAAAGTTGTTTTTTAGTGAATTCCCAACACTTCAGCATTTGCCTCGACCTTCCAGCAGTTTAATATCTACTCCTGATACGTTTCTTCTGGTACATATTAAGGAGGGGATTGGGATAACTGTACTTGCATCTCACTAGGTTTGGAATGTTGTGATTCCAAATGAAAAAACGTTAATTATTGTACTGAGTTCATAAATGCTGTTCTCATATTTTACATATGTCTGAGCGCTCTCGTTTGATGTCAGTGCACACAGCCTGTAATCTGATCAAACTCATGGAAAAGGGTCACAGTGTGACACCTTCAAAGCCATCATGGCAACCCACTGGGCTACTGTGAACCCATGTCTTTCAAAATTCTACCTAAATATCCAGCTACAGGACTGTGAGACACACTCATAAAGCACTTTTTATTTTTTGCAATTTGGGGCAGTAGTTTGCTCAAATGCCACTCAAGCTGTATGGCTTTTTCTTGGTCACTGTTCCAGAATTCATTGTCAGGAGACAGCAGTTGAGAATTCAGTTTCCAAAGATTTGTAAAGCAACCTGGGAAAAAAGCCCACAGAATTAACTAATAAAAGCGTTTAAAATAGATTCCAGAAAAAACCCCACTGCCCTGCTACAATAATAGCATCTCCAAACTATTTTTATACACAGGATCCATCTTTGCCAATTATTGTGTTAAATAATCTGGAGAAGAAAATTGTTTTGTGATCATTTAAGATTAATATCTTATGCTCTTATGTCAAGCTGTCAGATAAAGTGCTAAAGTAGAAATAAAACAAGTACCAGATTTCCTTTTTTGTCTGGCTTTAAGAAAAGTATACTGAGTGCCCCAAATAAATACTCATTATGTTACTTAAAATAAGATTAGTGAGAAAATAGTGTAGCACATAAAAAATTCCTCTGCTATCTTAGATTAGTTGGCAGGCCCTGAGAGAGAGACTATAGACATTCCTTTTATCTGATGGAATAAAATTTTTCTTCCTAGACTGAGCTATGGCAGCTTTATTCATTAGTAGTATTTTCTTTTTTTTTTTTTTCTGTGGAAAAATGCTGGTGGGTGAAGGAAGCAGACTGTCTTTGGTAGGACATTATTAACCTAGACTTTGGGAAGCTGCAGTTTGCTGCTCCCTGCAGGCTGGGAAAATCACTGAAATCCACACTTGCACTGAAATAAATTCCCTGAAGGAGCTGGGACATTATCTCTCCATGCCACTGTTCACAGTCTGGAAAATAAGGGTCAAGTATTTTGTCACTTTAAAGGAGACGTGAAAGAATGACACTGTTTGACTTACAGGTAGTCTGGGTACAGATATCCACTAGCAAATTATAAAAAAGTATTTATGTCTGAATTTCATCTCTTCAGCCAAACAAAAGTGTCACCTGTAACAAGCAGAACATTTACCACCTTGTACTGGAAAATATTCTAGCACATGCATAGTGAGACATAAGGAGACAGAAACCTGTGCTTGGAGGGGTAACTTCTCCAGGATGAACAGAGGTTGGTGCCTTCGTTATCTGCAGGACTCAGAGTCACAGACCACCTTCCTGATTGGGGTTTGCACAGCCATCAGTGCAATAGGGGTCCTGAGCGGTGACAGGAGCCCACAGGCTTTGCAGTGCCACAAACAACACTGACAAAGAACAGGCTCAGAAACAATTTGAACAACCATTAATCTTCTGCAGGTTCAGAAAGATCAGAGATTTAGGGATGTGCACATAACATATAGCAGGGTTTCGATTTCTTTTCAAATTGCGAGGATAGGGAATGTCAGTCCCTGAGCCTTTAAAGGTATGATCAAATAAGCAAACACAGAGCAGAGGGATGCAGCACATTTGTCAAGTGGGGTATCACGTCTCCAGGAAGACACTTCTGTCAGTTGTGGCAGCTTCCTGAACGCTGGTAGTGTCGTTTAATTAGAAATATCACCATCTATAGAAGAAAAAAATACTTAAAATTGGAACCAAAATTATTAACTGAAGTTTTGGGAATTAATTCCATCTACAAGACAAGCAGCACAGATTTGTCCATTGCCCAGCAAGGCTGAGTCACAAATCAAACCATCAAAAATTATGTAATACTGTACAAATGTCACTTCTGACTTCTATGTTGAGAAACTGTGGCGAAAGAGTTTTCTTTGGCAAGGCAAATCAATGCCTACTTTCAGCTACAGCCTACCTTAGTCCTCGATGATAGACATTAGCACCTTCTTACTTTGGTTTCTGCAGTAGCAATGAGCAATATCCCACAATGTTGGTTCTCACTACCAACACCTTCCCACCAAGAGCAAGACCGTGGCAGGTTCTCCCAACAGTTATTCCTTGCACCATCTTCACGTCTGCTTCAATAGCTTTTGATCAAAATAGCCTGGAAATTCTGGACACAGTGCAATTTGTCAATGCACACACAGCTCGAACAGTAACCCTGGCATTGCTCTGCCACCACTGTGCTTCTAAGCATCCAGCTTGGGCAAAACATGTGTGAAATCTCCAGATGTGCAATAAAGTGCTCTGATGAGCTTCTTGGCAAAAACTGCCAAATTAACACCCTGTTAATGATTTCATCTGGCCCTTGCACACTGAACTGAAACTGCGTAGCTTAAGAGGAAAACTAGATCAAGACTAATGTCTCAAATTTCTTATTTAGGAAAACCTTCCAAAATTTTTTAGATGATAGGTTGAAAATTTCCTTCTTTTTTCCATGTGAGGAGAGGCTGAAGAAACAGGAATCCTCAGCTGAGAGAAGACTTGAAGGCACCTGATCAATACACATTGATTAGAAACATCTGATGGGAACAAATGATGGTGGGGAAGTCAGACTATTCTTAGCAGCAGCCACTGATGGGACAAAAGGTAACAGACACAAATTAGAACACGTGATATTTCAACTGCACACAAGAAAACAACTTTTTACCATAAAAGTTGTCAAAAGCTGGCACAGGTTATCCAAGGAAGCTGTTGAGTCTCCATCCTTGGAGGTATTCAAAACCTGATTGGACACGGACCTGGGTAACCTGCTGTTAGGTGACCCTTCTCAAACTGGGGAGTTAAACCAGAGGACTGGTATCAACACAGGCTGAGGATGGACAGGTCAAGGGAAGCCCTGCTGAGAAGGACTTGGAGGTGCTGGTGGATGAGAGGCTGGACATGACCCAGCAATGTGCACTTGCACCCCAGAAAGCCAAACGTGTCCTGGGCTCCATCCAAAGCAGCGTGGCCATCAGGGACAGGGAGGGGATTCTGCCCCTCTGCTTCATTCTGATGAGACCCCCACCTGGAGCACTGCATCCAGCTCTGGGATCCCCAGCACAGGAAGGCAGGAAGGACATGAACCTGTCGGAACAAGTCTGGAAGAAGCCACCAAGATAATTAGACGGATGGAGCACCTTTCCTGTGAGGAAAAGCTGAGACAGCTGGGATTTTTCAGCCTGGAAAAGAGAAGGCTTCAGGTTGACCTAAGTGTGACGTTTCAGTATCTGAAGGGAGCCTTGAAGAAAGACGGAAAGGGACTTTTTATGAGGGCATGTAAAGAAAGGACAAGGGATTTGGTTTTAAACTGAAAGAAAGCAGGTTTAGATCAAACATTAGGTAAAAATTCTGTATTCTGAGGGTGGTGAGCCACTGCAAGAGTTTGCCCAAAGAAATGGTGGATGCCTCATCCCTGGAAGTATTCAAGGCCAGGTTGGATGGGGCTGGGAGCAACCTGGTCTAGTTGACAGTGTCCCTACCCAAGGCCAGGCTTTGGAAGTGGATCATCTTGAAGGTTCCCTCCAAACCAAGCCATTCTATGGTTCTGTGATGACCTTCAAAAGTCCCTTCTGACCCTAATCATTCTGTGTTTTTTTTATTCTGTTTTACTCATAGAACACTGCATCTCAGACATTATGTGCACTGTAAAGGTTTCTCAGACAATGGATGATCCCAAACTGCTCTAGTAGAATTCATCACAATCAAAACCTATACATTTCAGAATATCTTATGGCAGCCACCGTCAGTCATCAACAAACTTCTGAAATATAAGAGGAAAAAAATACAGTGTCATTCTGGACAGAAAGTACAAATGGTGGGTCATGGAAATTGGTCTCTCTTGTAGGTATTGATGGAAGTATTTTAAATTTATTCTAGGGTTATAGCAGTTGGTCTTGGAAATCTAACTCTCTCTGGACTCTCACATTTAGCATATCAGGAAATTACCTTGCTTCTCAGCCCCAGAAAGAGTTGTGGTTACCCATTAGAAATCAGATTATTTTCTGCAAGAGGATGTAACACACAACTGAATGGTCAGGAGCATGACTAGGCTAAAGGTATTCTGATGGACCACACTTCATATGTGATCCATGCTAAAAACTAAAAATTGAGGCCAAGAGAAAGAAAATATGGATTTTCCTGACAGCGTATTTCATCCTTCATTGCTGAAAATAACTCCATGTTTTCAGTCAAAATTAGTGAAGAAGGCTGAATAACAGTGAGGAAACTAAGTAATATATCTAAGGATTTGGGGCTCTGTTGCTGCAAATACTTCAACTAGTAATTAGTTTTCTTCTAATAGTTTCATTACCACTGGTCGTACTAATTATTTGCATGACTGGAAACATAAGTCAAGTTCCAGTCTATTAGTAAGGTGACCCTGAAAGAGCAGACTCACCAAATAGAGATGGGGACCAAGATGGAATTTAGTTAATGTGATTTGAATCTTCATTATATAATTAAATAAAATGAATCATGAATATATCTTCATTATATAGTTCCCATTAAAATGTGAAACTACAACCAATAAATGTAGTTCATTTGAAAATTTATGTCTGACCAAGCCTGATTACAGTGTAAGGCTAAGTTCACATCTTCTTAATGTTCTCTCCATCACACCTCAATTCCACAGATATCCCTTTTTACTTTTTTAAAAAACCAACACTCCATAGTCTTGGCTAACTTCATAATAACATGTAGAGTTCCAACCACCAATTCTTTGACCCAGAACTGCAGTTTGGGCACAGAATATACACATTTTATGAGGAAAATGAAATGGAAACAGGCTAAATTAAAAAAAAATTTAAAAAAAACCCCACAAACTGTACTTTTTCACTTTTGCTGTTTCAGTTGTGTCATCTACATAAAATATTTGCAAATGGTAAGAGAAATGTGGCATCTGCCTGTGAACTAAAGAGTGTTTGTAATAGATCTCAAAAACATATCTGTTGCAAAGTCATACCCTCAGTTCTCTTATCTAACAGCCTCAGGAGTGATAAACTGCTTCCAAATGAATAGGTTTTTGATAGGAAACAATCAAATTTCAGTGAAAATATGATCATGGGAAAATTGCTCATGGAAAGAAATGACTCAACACCTGAGGCATCCCTTAAAAACTAGGACTCCTTGGTATTATCTCATTTAATATAGATATTGCAAAGAATAAAACCCCCACATGTTATTCATACTAAGCAGTTTTGATTACTTGTAGTTTTCAGCTGATTAAAATGTATTAAAATTGAAATTTAAATTTATCTAGAGTGGTGGTTGTTTTCTGGTTTTTTGTTGTTTTGGTTTTTTTTTAATATTGCAATCTGGTTTTGTACTTCAAATTTGTATTTAAATTTGTGCTAAACAATAAATGACAGGCCTAGGAGAAACTGAAAGCTAACAATTTTTTTTTTTTTGCATGAAACACCTGTCTTTTTAATATTTTCACCACTGAGCAAAATATTTCTTCTCCTGTCTTAATCATAGGTAGTTAATGATGGGACCTGTTCTATGCAGGCAACCAGTAGAGGTCTCATCATTTTGCAACATAGAGCAGCTGCCATTGTTTTTAGTGGAGAAGAGTTAGGGTTGAGCACTTTTGCAGCTCTGGTCATTTCCTTTCATTACCTAATTGCCAAAATAACTCTTTGTAAAGACATGCATTTCTCAGACTGAGTGGAAAAGGAAATATTGATGAAAAGTTAGGAGTATTGATGGGATGCATGAAGGTAATTGAAATGGAAATGCCTTCTAATTAAATATCTGGTTTAGGATTTGAAACTGTGCATTGTCCTAGATAGGCCATTGATCTGAGACTATTGTTCCTGCAGAGCACAGTGTTCTGCAGGACAAGTTCTTGGAACAGGAAAGAAATCATTTATTCATTAAGGATTTAAAATTACTAGGCTATAAGGAATCAATTCCTCATCTTCTCCCCACCTTCTTCGGTGCCCAGCTTCCACCACTCTCACACACCCCTGCCTAAAAGCTTCACACATTAACAAATGAGATTAATAGGCCAAAATCTCTCGAACAGTTTCAAAAACTATAGGAAAAAATCCCAGAGATATTTCATACTCTGTCCGAAAGGAATGAGGTTACCCCTGTTAACCCCTTTCCCTTCTCACCTAGAGAAGATATCCTACAGCATTATAAAAAACCCCGAGGCTCTGGGCCATGGCTGCCAGACTCTGGGCTTGGCATCTGCCTTTTAGACAGGGTGGAGGAGGGCATGTCAGACAGGAAGGAAAACAGAGACAATTTCCCTGGGATAATTGCCTTGCTTCTCTTGAACTGATCCACAAACTGACACAATTCTACAAGATGTTTTGATTTCTTTCATACTGACATTTCTTGAGAGACATAGAAGTTGAAAAAAAAGAGAGAAAGAAGAAACAAGAAATTTTCTCTGAAGATTTCCATGTGACTGTATAACAGATCTCACACACTACCATGGTTTCTTGTTAAATCCAAAGAGTTAAAGGGAAGAGATCTAAACAGCACAGTGATCAATAGTTTATGTTTGGCTGACGTTAAAATAGGTTCCGGAGATCTCTTGACAGCTTTGCTCAAAGCATACAGTGAAGGGCTATAAACATCTTCACTGACATAAGGCAGTGTTGCTCCACTGTGGGAACTCAAAGTAAGCCCTCTGTGCTCAGCAGGCTCACCCTTCAACCACAAGCACTGGGCAATTGCCACATCACCCATTTCTCTGTATGGCCTCTTTCTGTGGGAGGACAAGCCCTCACCTCCAAGCACAGGTTACCTACACATGCCATTTATCTGCAGCTGAGCAGATGAAAACAGGTTTTATCCAGGATCTGCCATGTTCACTAAATAATTCAACAAACTAGTTTTTCTTAAGATCGCTGCCTGAAGGTACATGTATTCTGAGTTTGAGCACAGCGCTGTTTATTTGGGTTCATTAAGTTCCTGCTGTGCAGCTGAACTTGTCACAGGGTTTTGGGGTTTTTTTGATTTGTTGTTTTTGTGTTTGTTTTATTTTCTTGGTTGGGTTTGTTTGGTTTTGGTTTCTATTTTGTTTTATTTGGGGGGCTTTTTTGAGCATAAGCAGCATGATTAACACTTTTTTCCCCAATTAATATAAAGAAAGTCTCGAATGTTTAAATACAGGCCTGCTCCTTCAAGACTGCTTTGAGGAAATAAGCTGTTATTTGATTTCCTGGTGGGATTAGTTGTTGTTAAATACATTTTTAATGTACTTCTGGTATCTAATGAATTATGTAGCATGCCCCTTTTTCTTCTGTCAAATGAGGTTTGGAAGAAATCAGGTCAAGTCCAATGGCAAAAAAATTATATAGTATTCTGAAATAACCCCTAGTCAGAGTGAAAGAATCACTGTGGTAGAAATTAATTCTGGATGAATAAAAGAAAAATATTACAAACAAAAGCCAGGCCTCCCTATTTTTGTGACCACCCCTTCCCCCAACATTTCTTGCCATAGGGCAGAGACCAGGTACAATTTTTACAGGCCTTAAAGGAAACTAGTGAGAACCAGGTTTGAAATTATCAAAAGAAAGTTATTTGTCCATCAGTGTGTATCAGGCCTGTGGCACCCCTAAAGGGGAGAGGTTTCTGTGGATATAAGTAGATCCTGGACATAACTTGGAAGAGAACCGTTGCCATTTATTAAATAGAACAATTCTGGAATTCCCAGGAAACTCCCTGAGCTCAGAAAGCTGTGATGCAGGAAGAGCAGTAGGTAAAAAGCCATATGAGCTTGTCCTGTTCCACCTCCTTCCTGGGCACCCATGTTACAATTAGTGTGTTCCCATCATTATTAAAGGGTAAAATCCTAGAACAAAAGAAAAATTGCCAAAGTTACTTTAGTTGTTTGGTCACATGTTTTTGTGATTTAATTCCAGCCAGCAACAAAGTACCATGCAGCTGCTCCCCCACTGCCCCCACCCCCAATGCCAGTGGGGTGGAGAATCAGAAAGGAAAGATAAACCTCGTGGGCTAAGGACAATTTAATAATTGAAGCAAAATATAATAATAATAAATATGCTCATAATGATAACAATAATAGTACAATATAAGAATAGAAAGGATAAAGAGAGGGTGAAAGTAACAGAACCCAAGAGAAACAAGGGGTGCCCAACACAGTTGCTCACCACCAGCTGATCAATGGCCAGACCATCCCTTAACAGTGATCATCCACCTTCCAGGTAACTCCCCCAGTTTACACACTGAGCATGACCTTCTGTGGTATGGGACACACATTTGGCCAGATCAGGTCAGCTGTCCTGGCCATGCTCCCTCCTGGATTCTTGTGCAACTCTTCATCAACAAATCACGAGACACTGAAAATTCCTTGTCTTAGGGTAGCCACCACTTAGGAACAGCCAAAACATCAGTATCTTATCAACATTATTCTCATACTAAACCCAAAAAACGCAGCACTGTATCAGCTACTAAGAAGAAAATGAACTCTGTTCCAGGCAAAACCAGGACATATGCCCAAACTCAAAACCAGTTCTTCTTTTCAAGAAAGGGTTGACTCTTATTTCCATGGAATAGCACTGCTAATGCAGCAAGGGCATATGTTCTTCAACATGAGGTGTGGGGATGACTCCTAAGGTCTCCTTCCCCTTGGGTTTGTTTCCTTTATGGTGACAAACTGATTCACTCCAGATAAGTGATGAAATCTCTGGCTAGGACTGAAATTAAACATATGTATTCAGTAAAGCCATTCTACTTAATGTCAAATTTTCTGAAGTTTCTCAGTTCTTTTTTGTTCTTTTTTCCTAGTCTACAACATTTTGATTATTGTCATAAAAAACCAAGGAGGTACACAATTTCTAATTAAACTTTGACTGCTACCTCATTTTTTCATCTTTTAAAAAAATTGCATATTTGTAATTTTCCTGACAAGAATCAAACTAACAATTTTGAATTGCCTTGAGCTAATACCATTCTCAAAGTCCTGCACACCTACATGCTCTATTTTGATTGGGATAACTGGCCTTTCCAGATCCAAGTTGGAAGATTATTTGTCATGTGGGTTGTACACTTAATTAAATATCAGTTACCTTGTTTTTTGACGGAAACAATTTGAACTCAAATATTCCCTAGGGGATTCTGAAGCAGAAAATCGTTCTTCCACCACCCACTTCCAATATGTTGATTTATTCTCCAAAATTTCAGTTCCTGATGTAGCCAATGTCACATTAACCTAGAAAGAAGAAAAACAGTTTTTTCAAACACAGGGCTTTTATTTCTTATTCCCCCCAAAAGTACTGTTGTTTTTCAGTTTTATTTTTCTTTTTCCTGAAAAGTTGTCATTAATCACTACTGAGAAAGGCTTTAGTTATTCAAAACATAATTTGACACAACATCTGAAATTTACCTGATAATATACAATCTCCTACAGTTACTCTGTGCTTCTTCCATCCAATTAAAATTCCCTCTCTGTGACTCAGAACTGGAACATGAACTTGGCTTATCCACCTTTCACAAAAGTAATTTTGTCAGCAGTTTAGACCATCTGAAACAAGTTTCTCTTAATTTCTTCTTTTGGAGCTCTTCCCTTGGATACACTTCATTAAATATTAATTGTCCCCAGAGGAAAAAAAAATGGGGAGAGGGTGACTTCTGCTGGGTGGAAATGGGAAAGCCGTGTTGTAGTCCCTGCTCTGAAAAGCATGGAATTACACATACAAAGCAGAGCAGAGGGGTTTTTTTTTAGAGGAAAAAAACCCCTTCTGGGACACCCATAGATGCAACAATTTATCTTTTCACCAGCTTGTCTCTCACTGGAAATGTTTTCAACAGTGAAATGACTGGAAGGTAGAGATGCAGGATTAATAGCACATCTCCCTGGGCTTTTTCTGCAGGACTAAGCATATCCTGAGAGTGTTTACCTTGAGACAGCCTTGTACACAAGATGAGTACAGAGGTGTGTGCTGAGCCACAAGCTAGCAAAACCGGAGTCGTTTTTTGCGTGTACTCAATTTGTGAGCAGCCCAGTCAAGGTCCCAGGCACATATGACTTTATCACCCTGTGTGAGTAGCAGCCCTTCACCACCACTGAGTAAAGGACCCTCGCTGCCCGCACACTGTGAGCGCGGAAATGGGACAGGGAATTTCGTGTGTGACAAATGAGATGGGCTTTCCTCACCAGCACTACAGGAAAAGCCATGGATGTCTTTATCACTTCTGACCTTAGTCTCTCTGAAGGGGCAATGAGAATTGCAAGACATCTGGACAACAGATGGGAAATGCAATCCACACTTGTCTACGGCGTTTGTACCATTATATCCTCAGCAGAGCTCAGGGACATGTATCATCACTGTAAATGACTACACAGAGTGAAGGATAACGGGGACTCTGGCAATCCACCTCCAGATGGGCAAGGACATGTGCAGGATCAGAATAGCCAGGCAAACAAGAGGAGGTAGGAGCGAGTCTGATAATTAATATCGGAGAAAGAAAAAGTCATTACTGCAATAAGAAGTAAATTGAGTGCCTTTGGATGAACCTTGCTGCAGTGATCACTGTCCATGCTGTTTTTGTACTCTTGTGCGTTTCTTGGCTTCTTGCTTCCCCTGGTGGCATAGGTGCAAAACTCTGGTGACCAGAGATTGTTTTTGGATGCTTGGAAATTTATGCAGTGATATGACTGGGAGGAAGAACTGCTGCCTCTCCCTTGGGGTTGGCTGGGAGCAATGACAAATTCAGCAATGCAGCATGGGAAGTTGTACTGCCTTAGCAAGCTAAAATGAACACAGAGTAAAAATCAGGACCATAAATAGGGCATTTCTAACACTGGGTTGGAAATCCCAGTCCTTTGTTTCTTTTTAGGTAGGCACACAAGCCCCAGTAAGAGAACAATACCCATCTTTCTGTCTGCTATCTAACCATGTATAGAGGGCTCTGCTTCCAAGAGATGACAATAGAAACACAAGATAAATGATGGATAACAGAAAATGCACCAATGAACTCCAGCTGACTCAAATTTTCCATAGACCACTTTTCACACTGGAAAGTATAAGGGAAGACTGATTTTGAACAGTTTTATTTTGAGGTTATCAGATTGGCTTTACCTCCCTAGAAATGAAATATCCCTTCAAAACAAGTTAAAATGTGCCAGTGTGTCATTTTACATTTTTTCCATTGTTTTTCATTCTGAAATACTTCATTTATATTTTTTTTTTCTTAGATATCAAGTTAATTTCAGGGAACACAAGCCTCTTTTATCGTTTTCCTGCTGGAATTACCTTGATGAAAATCCTTTTTCAGACAGAAACTGAGTTTTGTTTTGTCTTAGAACACTTAGAAAGCTGTGGTTTCTTCTGTCCCTTTTTTAAAAAATAAATTATTCTGTGAAACTGAAAAGAAAGTTGATTACAGAGCTACAAAACAAGATGACTATGCTTCTCCACCCCATGAACCACCAGCAGCAGCTCAGCAGTGTTACTTGCTTCGCAGGCATCACAGAAGAAATTAGCTTTCAAGAAATCTTAGAAGAAAAATGATGTAGTGACTACTGGAATTTTGGCATGGGAAACCACGAGAGAACAGGATGAGGATTTAAGGGCCAGCAGGATCTTCAGGAAAACAGAGAAAAAGGGGAATTTATGGGATATAAATGGATTATTGGAGGTTCTCTCGATGCAGTATTTCTGTTCTCTCTTCCTTAATAGCCTGTGTGTTTTCATTGATACCTGCCCTTCCAGGGAAGATAAGACCTTGAGAGGACTTGAAGTTAATAAGTCCATAGACACTTTTTAAGAAGACAAAATACACATTTGTTATCTCATAACAATTTGATGTATGCATTGAACATTGCAACAGTTCAAGCTACCGTGGCCTATCTTCCATTCTGTCTTCCAGTGAGGGTCTTCTGGGGACGGTCTTTCACAAAATTCTGGAAATCAAATTAGCAACACAATGAGTAGTAATGTCATGTTTTATTGACTTCCATATGCCAGCAGATTCAGCTGAATTCTCACATAGACAATATTTGAGGATAAAGGCCAGAAGTTGTATATGACATTGCCTGAGTTTTAGAAATGCAGGGGGAAACTCTATTTTTTACTATATATACTGCACTTTTCTACAAGCTACTGAAAAGCATTCAGGAAGTCTCATTTTTCATTTAAAAGTCACATCTCTTCATACTGCTGATGTTATGTTATGTGTAATAACAGATCAGGCTTTACTCTCATATAGATTAGGAGTAGATAGCAGATTACCTGCATTAATTGTGCTTATATCAGTAAAAGGAGTTTGCATTTAGCACCTCAGCCAAACAATAAAGATCAAATGTATCTATTGAACCCCATGAGTTATTGATCAGCAGATTTAATTCAACATGTTAAGAAAAAAATGTTGTATGAGAAAGGCAGATTCTATCCTGTCTACTACTATAATATGTGTTTTAGGAGGTGTAAAGATAAAGAATTCACCTCCCTCCACACAAAAAGCCCTCCAACAAGCCATTAGAGGAAAAAAGTTTCAACTTCTAGGCAATTAGAGTTTTATTCACCACGTAAATTTCCTTACGTTATTACCATTCGATAAGACACTTTTTGTGACCTTCTGCCTCTAGCTAGTACCAATATGGAACTCTTCCAGGAAAAAATGGCACAAAATGCTTGTACAGCTATTTACCCATGCTGTGCTATGAAAGATACAGAAATCCTTCCTGACACAGGTTTTTTTCACTTGCATCCAAAAGAGTACATTTTCACTTGATAATCTACAGGAGCTTACAATGGACAAAAAAACCCCACGTGTGAATGAATAGAGTAGATGGCAACTACGCTTCAAAGTCAAGAAAGGCCGATTAAGATTCCCTGTGCAGCTTTCCTGAAGCCTCTTTCCGTGCACTTTTTATGACACTGTCTCTCATTACATGCTCACATACATCTCTTTTCACAGGGCATGAGTGCACTCTGTGCCTTGGATGAGCAGTGATCACTGACAGAGGAATTACTTCATGTTTTCTGCGTTGCTCAGCATGCATAGCACATTTACTGCATCACACCAAGGCAGAAAGCATCCCTTCACTGCTCACTTTGGTCTGTTCTCCTCTGCATCAGATTTCTTATCCTATCCATTCCTGGCCCTACCTTTTAATCATCCCATCTTAGTCTCAATTTTCCCAGTCAGGTTCAGACTTATCTGGTCTCTGACTCCTGTACTTTCATTCCAGGCTGAGTGGCACTGCAGTTGCTTCAAGCAGATGTAGCCTTTGTTAAGGAAGCAGAGCCAGCTTTAAACTAATTGACACAAGAAGCATTAAGAGTGAAACCTGGACTGAAACCTGCTAAAGCTCTGAGCAAACACTTGGAAGCCCCATAGGGCTGAGCCCCACGACACCAGTGTTCAATGGTGGTACAGCAGTGCAGTGCCCGTGGGCTGCCTCTCCATTTCCAGTGCCAACTGCTTTCAGCCTCCCTCTTCACATCTATTTTCTCTTTCAATAATCAAACCAGTTTTGGACTACTCTACATACAAACTGGGATAGATGTCATCATGGAGGGGTCTTGATACCTGATTTTCTAGACAGCAGCAGAAATGGCAGTAATATTGCTATTAATCTCTGTGCCTCCAAAAGAGCTCTGATATGCCTTTATAGCCAGGCTTCCACTTTGCCTCAAAAGCAGAAATGTCGACCTGTTCAGTCTAGGTAATATTCACACACGCTGAGACCTGGCCACTAGCTCAAAGGCAAAAGCAAAGCTGTTGTGTCACCTTGCCTTGGCATTCTGTGGGACATCAATGCAGAAAGCAGATGCTTACAAAAGTCCATTCATCAGAGAAGAGCTCTATCTCAGGCTGAGACTCAGCCTGCAGCTCTCAGCATTGCCCAGCTAACAAACACGTACAGGGGCTTTCTGCAAAAATGCAGAGCTAACAGGAAAGCTTGAGGCAAAAGAACACATGATAATCAACATTAATGCACTAAACGCTTCTATTCAGGATGACATAAGCTCATTTTACATTTGCTTACCCAGGACTTACTGTGTCAAAAGAAACACTGAAAGATGATTTTTTTCCAGCTTTTTCATAAATTTCAGTTGCCAGCTTTTATTACTTTGTAATTAGTCATGCATGTTGCTTTAATAAAAGCTATACCCAGGGAGAAAACTCCCTAAATAGTTCCTAATTTAGTCCCTCAAAGGGAATTTGGCAACCACCTCAGGTCATTAAATGCTGATCAAGTAACTGCCTAAAACTGAGAAGCAAGATGCTGCTCTGCAGCCTCCCAAGTTTTCTGGTAAAGAACTGAGACTTGTGTTGCCCCTATTACCCAGGGAGGGAGTCAATCTATTGGATGGTGCTGAAAATTAGACTCTTCCCTTATCTTCCTATCTTGCAAACGCGGTGTATGTTTGGCTCCATGTTTTATTGCTTCCATTCCCATCCTGTGAGGAGCCCTGAGGCCTTATGTCTCTTCCTTGCATGTGTTACTGCACAGCTGGGGCCAATGCAGTTCAAGGAAAAAGGTACTACCCTGATGAGTTGCCTAAGCCTATTCTCACCAGAAGACTTACTTGAAATTAAGTCTTTCTTACTTTCTATTTATCAGATTTGGGAGTCAATTAGCCGTTTCATCTGTAGTATCTGCTTCACTCAAAACTAGGTTTTGTTTGTTAATGTTTTTCTTGTGGTCAGAAAAAATTTTTTGCAGGTTTCAGACAAGCTCTGATAGAATTTTTTCTGAACCTTCTAGCCAGATATACACACTGTCTTGGTTTGAAAACCAGGTGTCTGCTAGGGCCTCCCTTGGAATGGAGGATTCAAACCCCTCTCCCCAGATTACTATAATTTAGAAAATTAAAGGGCTCTCAAGCAGAGGTATGGGGGATAGGAATAACAGTTCTTTACTAGTGTGTATAATAAAACAAACAACAACTACGGCATTAACAACAAAACAGAACCAGGAACCAGAAGGGCTTTGCTTCACAAAGCCCAGGGCAGTCTGATCTTGGTGCTCCTGTGGGATTCTGAGAGCACCAAGCTGGAATGGTGGAAAATCCCAGGCTGGTGGATGATATAAATCAGAAGCTCTGCGGTGGTGGCTGGAGCAGCAGAAATGTCCCTGGCAGGCAGGGGCGGGATGTCCTGGCAGGGCAGGGAGATGCGGGGCCACACTGTAGCAAAAAGAGCAGCACCAAAGAAGCGGCAGCAGCGGGACAGGGCCAGCCCAGCTCCAGCAGGGCAGGAGGAGGCGAGCTCAGAGTTCCTGGGCACACGAGGAGACGATGGCAGACCTCCCAGGACCAGAACTGGTGGTGACAGTGAACTCCTCTCGCAGCAAACCAACAGCCTCGCCATCCCCACTCCAATGCCCAGAGCAACAGACCCCTACCTCCCCCAGCCCCGTCCTTTTTCCTGTCCCCAAAACTCACGTTATCTTCCCCCTCCCAACTTTTGGTCACCCCTTTGTTTTGGTCAAGCGCCCGTAAGTATCCAGTAGTTAATGTCCTAGCAACTTATGGAAAAAAATTCTATAAGTAAAAAAAAGAAACAAATCTAACCCCCAACAACACACATATGTCTAAATCTGCCAGTTTGGGTTTTTATTTTCCGTATGAAACTGATAATCACTTTTGCATTCAGCAAGACACTGCATGAGTTGAAGTAATGGGGCTTTCCAATCAATTTTTAATGCCACTTTTTTTTTTAATCTCCCTCTCGAATTTGCAAGCTGATATACTGTTAACTGTATTGAGATTGCTGATGTTTACTCCAATTTATGCTCGACCTGATGGAAGCAGCTAGGCCTCCTGTTTTTCCTCTGTCAAAACCACTAGGACTGCATCACAGACGGTCAGCATGAGTTCCAGCTGAATGGATAAGGCACTGAGTTAAATCAGAAACTTCATCTGCAACCAGCTGTATGCAGAGTGTGGCACGGCAGCCTCTTCAAGCTGGTGGTGACCATATCCTCCAAGAAGAAACCAGTTCAGAAATATGTTAGACACCATCATGCAAGACAAAGCAGCTCAAAGGCTGTGATTCTCTTTAGGAAGCACTCTGGGAATCATTCAGGAAACTGTCAGGTTTCACAAAAAGATAAAAATGTCTGCCGTGGTGGCAAGTGGAAGTCCTGGAAGAAGACTGTCCTAGTGTTTTCTACTGCCTTTGTTCCTAAGTGTCAAGTTACTTTCTGTACAAGGTATTTGAGCATATGAAATGCCTTGATCCACCCATTACTCTCTCTAGTAGTTTCATTGTTGGAATAGAACTATGTGCACTTTAACTGCAGATTTTTTTTTTTTTTACTAAATTTAAAGAACAACACCTTTAAACTGAAAGAGTGGAGGTTTAGATTAGATATTAGGACAAAATTCTTTACTGTGAGACTGGTGAGACACTGGAGAGGTTGCCCAAAGAAGTTGTGGATGCCCCAAACCTGGGAGTGTTCAAGGCCAGGTTGGATGGGGCTCTGAGCAACCTGGTCTTATGGAATGTGTCCTTGCATGTGGAAGGGCAGGTGGAACTGGACGATCTTGAAACTCCATTCCAAGCCAAGACATTCTATGATTCTATGCTTCTATGATTGATTCTATGATTGATTCCAGCATTTGAGTTATTTATTAACTGCACGCTATGAGAGGTTATTTGTGCTCTCAGGAGCAAGGTCATAGAGACAGAAGTATCTGTTTACACACATACTTCTACACAGAAAGGAATTCTACTCAGTTAAATGGTCAAAAATCTGTCTATGATTCTCTGAGTTCTATTTACTGACAATTCTTTTTTCAGTTGCTAAACATGAGCTCACTGTTTTCACACTATGAACGCCCTCTGCAGGGAGATAGAAGTTTCACATAAAGTAGGACAGAAAATATAAACAGTGAATAATGAGGACAACATGATTTCACAGCAATCACAAACTCAGTTCCTTTAATTCTCCTTGCATGGACTTTATCTATGCGGGTTCTCCCTGCCTTCAAGCAAGGAAAATATTGATCTGAGAATGAATAAAAGAATTATTCACATTTCAATGGCCACAGATAAAAAGGATTCACATATGCTTTTAAACCAGACACTAAGCACCTAAAAAACAAATAAATAAGTTTGTTACATCGTTTTGACTAAGTATTCTGGTTTTAATATTTACCACAGACTTTGTGAGGAAAATCCGTGTGGCTTTGGTTTCTCTGCTGAACTCAGGAACTAAGACATTATATTGAAGCCAGCTTAGTGTTGTCATTTTCCACAGCTACGAAACATACCAGACCACTAGACACAAGTCAGAAACATCTTCTAGATATCATGTAAGTGAACAAATTAATAGGAAAATATTCTCAGGTATGTGTGCTAGCTGTCTCAAGAAATCTTACTCTCTTATTCTCATCTGGGATGCAAATGATGTTTGTTTGCTGCTGTGCTGTCTGTGCCTGGGGCTGTGGGGCAGCCAGCAGCCACAGCTGGTGGGCTTGGGGAGCAGGTCTGCTGCAAGAAAGGCAGCAGGAGGGGAGGCTGGGGTCAGGGGCATGGCCAGGGGCTGGCACTTCAGCAGTGACTTCTATGGGTTTCATGGGAGGAAGGGCCTCCAGGGTATCCAGTCGTGTTAGCCTGGATTAGCCTGAGTTTAGTTTAGCTTTGCTCTTTCTTTGGGGGTTAGAGGTGTACAAGAGTGAAAGCAAAACTGAAGGAAATGGACCCCATTTGCAAAAATCTACCGAGGAAGGGAAAAATTATTTTTATATCTTTACACTTGGAATGCTTCATCAAGCAAATGGGAGTGCATTTGCTCTAGTTTACACTTTGTGTCCTAAAACTCAGCCTGTGGAGACTAAGAACCCTTTGGCCAGCTCTTTCATATAAGAGGTGGTGCAGCTTTACCTCAAAGTTCTGGCTGATGCAGGATTCCTCACAGTTTAAATACTTTGTGCTTAATATTGTGAAGGAAAGATACTGAGGCAGTGGGTGGGTACATTTTTCCTTAGGGATATGGAATAATGTGATCGAAGTACTTTTTAACTGACATTAGCTATACAAGAGCTAGCTTTTCCTCTGTTGCCTGTCTGCTCAATAGAGAAAAACAATTTGCTTGAGAGAACAATTCACCTTATTTTACAGCCAGATAAATGCAATTCAGTGGTTTTACCCTGCTTCCACTGACTATGATAGAGCCTAATTACTGGGATTTATAAAGGTAGGTGAGATGAATCCCACGCAAGCTATCTCACCTTGAAAAATGTACATGGGTTTTGCACAGCTCTTCAAAACCTAAGATGCATCAGGAGGTGCTTGAAATGAGGTAGCAGGGTGAATATAGGCATGTTCATGCATTTTTTAAAAAATCCACAGCCACACTGCCTGGAAAACTGATTGCAATATTCTTGCCTGTTATAAAATGTATATGCTTAATTTCCCCGGTAATATATGAAGTTCTCAGTCCTGTCTCCTG
Source organism: Nicator chloris (assembly GCA_013400495.1). Classification (NCBI taxonomy): domain Eukaryota; kingdom Metazoa; phylum Chordata; class Aves; order Passeriformes; family Pycnonotidae; genus Nicator; species Nicator chloris. The sequence continues at coordinate 134,213 of WAAE01015223.1, forward strand.
CTATGCCCAAAATGCTTGGCATTAGGATAAAGAAAATAAGTGCCATTTGTCTCTGAAACAGTCTTCCTTTCCCATAAAGGAGTGATGGCCCATGGATTAACACTAGGCAGCTGGGGAGATGTGTGAAAAGTACCAAAGAAAAGCACTCCTTACAGCTGCAATCAGTCTTGAAGCTTTCAAGCAACATAACCAAATAGCAGCTTTCATTCCAGTTCTTCCCATTCCCTCTGTAATATCTACCCAGATGCCACTATGCTCTTGTGTGTGCTTTTCTCATCCTTCAGCTCTCCCACCACAATTTCCATCTGCTGTTAGGGGCAGTGCTGGCAGAGCCCTGTCCCAAACGACTTCCCCTTGGCACACGGCACCTCCCTCCCAATGATCTGCTTCCCAGTTGCTTTGGAAAGACAAAAATTAGAGACTTGTCTGAGCCACACACACCAGGAATTACAGCAGTTTGAGAGTCTCTAAGTGGAAAATATTTCAACAAGACTGTGCTAAGTCTCAAAAACACATTAAACAGAAATGGCTTTCTGTAACAGCACAGTCCTGCCAGAGCTGGGTTTTGTCTGCATGAGACATATCAGCATCTCCTAATAAGAATGAGAAAGTTTTACATGACATCAAAATCACACTTTCTAAACTCAGAGTGTGCTCTGACTGAAGGTGGCATAAATCTCAAGTAATTTCATTGCTATAATTATTCTAGGTTTAAGGCAGTCTAATAGGAAATAAAATATATTCTAGGAAGCATTGCTAGTCGTCACTTTAACATCACAATTTCATTCCATGGAGAATTTTAACTAATGCAATTGAGGAAGGTGGAACTAGGATGTGGAAACAAGTCACTTTCAAGTGAATTCATTTATAATGGCTTCCTCTGAAGCAGCTTGCAAGCAACACAACCACTCATCCAGAATTGTGTTAATTTTCTCATTTTAGCTCATGTTGATTTAAATACCATTTTAGTAACAGTGAAAGAAAACTAACACTTGATTCCTTTTTATTGTGATTAATTATTCCAATATTTCTAAATATTTTCTAAATACTTTCTGTGTTAGATTCTAATATCACTTACATTTTGTTTTCTATTACTTCAGTTTCATTAGCCCCAAAGAAATTATTCTGGATATTTGCCAAGATAATTTGGAACATTATTGAACAACATTGAAGCATTATTTAATTTTAAATAATCATTAAAAAGTGCATGATGTCAATGTTATTCCCACCTTCTTTTATTTATTCTGAAAACCAGAAAAACCTAGTGACTCCAAGGAGCTGAACAGCATGCAAAGCATGATTTAAACACTACTAAAATGCAGGTCTAAATAAATGATTTTAATGTGGTTGGACGACCATCAACCCTGGGATCACATAATTTCATTACCATCTAAAAAAAACCCAAAAACAAACAATGGTTTAAATAATAAAGATTTGTAGACAAGGGCTCAAGGACTAAGCATAGTGAGTGCTTTGAGATCTGCCTGATTCTGCAGCTTGCATTTACAGCTTTGAGACATCAGCTACTGAGCTGCAAGCCTCCTTCATCTCAGCAGAGCTGCTGAGCTCAGCCTCCACAAATAAGAATTGTTTTCTCAGGAGTGCATAACTCTTGTCTAAGAAGTAAGGCTCTCCAAAATGTCCAGATGGCAACATTACCTAAGTAACATTCTAGAGTGATGCTAAATTTACAAGGTGCCCACGGCAAGGGATATGCAGAGAGACATCTGTGTTTCAATGATACTTCACCTACAGTTAGAATTATCAGCAATAACAAAATAGAAAAAATGATATCCCCTCATGGATATAACTTATGATATCTCTCACTGATAATATACTGCCATCCAGACTTCATTAAATGTATACTCCATATGCAAGGATGGAGACCCAGTGAGCCCTTTGAGTAACCTCTGCCAGAATTCGACCACGCTTATAGTAAAAAAATTCTTTTTTTGTGTGCAGTTGAAATATTGTGTGTTCTAGTTTGTGTCCATTACCTATCAGTAGTCTTTCAGGTATGTCAAATGTACCACATAGTGTTCATTTATGGAACATTAGAATGTTCAGACCTTCTTTCACAGAATGTTAGAATGCTCAGGCTATATTTCAAAGAATGTTAGGATGTTTTAATTTCTTTTCCTTAAGTTTATTTTCTGGTATGACCTCTAGTTATTCAACACAGACTTATTTCTACAACTGGGTTTCTCTGGCAATTCAATTGTCAATTAAATAGAGCTCTTACACACACCATTAGCAACAACATGCCACAGATATGTTGCACGAGGAAAGAAGTAAATTTATTGAACTATGGTAACAAAACAAAACAAAACAAAACAAAACAGTTTACCTCTTCAGTGATTTTAATGACTGTATTTAGCTGAAGTCCTACTAACTCACACACTGTGATTCCTTTATTTTTGCTAAACCTTCTGCTGCTTGTGGAGGGTTTTGGAATTCACCACAGTACCCAATTGTTAATGTACCCATCTTTTCACTGTTTCAAATCCACCTCACCTACGAGACGCTTCACAGGATATTTCCACTAACAGCTTCCATTAGTATTGACTGTTGCCCACATCAAATGTTTAATGTGCAATGCCAGGTTTAATCATGTGTTCACTTGAACAAAATCCATTATTGTCTTTGTTTGTATTGCAGGGACATCTGAGTAGGGTTTCTCACTTCACAGATTATTGAATCTTTCTTTGATGAACTGTGTTGTTTGTAGCCTTATAACTACAAGCTTTTAATTATTAAGAATCTTGGAGAATTCTGAATGGTACAAGATAAAGGCTTTTCAGCCAGCACTTTGGACTCTGACTTGCCCCAGCATCTCTTGCCTGCCCTGTGGAACAAATCTAAAATACACAACACATGGAAGTATCAATGATTGTCTGTGAAATACATACATACAGACAAACCTAGAGAGGGAGATCCCTGGAGCACCAGCTAAACCAGTTTTGGCTCAGGCAATGTAGTGTGACAAATTTACACACGGACATTCAAACACTTTCTGGACAAATTCACCTCTGTTGAGATCCATCGCCAGTATGTTGAAGTGCATGTTAAGACTGCATGTAGCCCTCTGGTGATTGTGTTGATGGATGATATCTTTCCACTGTGGGAAGAGATTGAGTGCCTACAGCTGATTCTTTCACATGTGTTAGCCTTATTATTTTGACCATGAAGTTTTGTTCATAGGCCAGTATCTTAGCAACAGCAGACAGTCTGATTCTAGTAAGTTCTCTGTTTCCTCTCTGGGAAATTATTATGATGATGACATCCCAGTTTAACCTTCTATTCGCCTTTTGGGGTATGGAATGTCAGTTTATTTAGTGCTGTGCACTGCAAAGCAACAGCTCCGGGAGCAATCAGCCCACAAAGGGTCTGAATGCTGTTGCTATGATCAGGACAGCAATCATACCAGAAATACAGCATCAGATACACAAGTCTTGGCAGACTGTTATGTTTGTGACCTAAGAGTTTTAATGTCCTGAAATTAGGGACCAACAATAAGAAGGTAACCTGCAATGACATGTCTTAAAATGCATCAGCAAGAAATTAAAAGTTTCTGGAAATGATATATTATGTAGACTACAGAGGAAGAGACATAAACTCTATGGGAGATTGTACAGCAGTAGGACTGCAGCCATGTTCAGCAAGGTACTATTTGAATTGTTTGGAAAACAGCATTCATATCCATATATCTCCAAATATTTTGTGTTTAAGCAAATATTAGAAACCAAGCATAAATTGCAATTCCTTCTGATACTGCTGGCTCATCCTTTAAGGTTATCTCTTACAGTGTGGAAAGGCACTGATAAAGTTAAATGAAAGAATAACATAACCTATTTTAATTAATTGTTCCTTTAGGGTCCTGTGGGTTTCATTGTGGAACTGTGGCTGATTTTTCAGTTGCAGTGCTGTGATTTTTTCTCACGAGAAGTGGAAAAAGAAATGTAAACATATTCTCACAACAAGATTTGTAAATACCTGTACCTGTGAAAACAAGGTGTTGATTCTAACTAGCCAGTCATGGTGATGGGGTGGTGAATTCATTGACCAATCAATTTATGCTATCTGAAAACCTTTAAAAATGGTGCTTTTTTTAATAAACTCAGACCTCTTGGTCGAGGAGCAGAGTCGGAGTTCATGTGTCTTTTACCATAGCACAACGACAGGGTCCTGCTTTAAAAATAGCTTTTTCCTTACCTCTTTGCCATTAGTATCCAAATGTTCAAGGTTATGTTGCAAGGTATGTATTGAGAGCCCAGTTCTGCAGCCCCTATTTGCAAGTCATAGGCAAGAAAGCTGAACAGGGTCTGTGAGTGGCACTGGTCTAATGTACACAACAGGCAAAAAAATCACCCTAAAACATGTATTGATTCCTGGCTGATAGGTTCTTTTTCAAACATGAATATGGTGCACAATGTGTCAGAAAAAAACCCTTTTCTGACCTAGAGATGGGGCTCCTGAGAGGCGTTTTAAAGACTTTTATTCCATTTTCAGTCTCATGAGAAGGGTGAGATGGTACAGATGCTACAATTCACACCATTAAAATCAGAAGCCAAACTATTTCCTAATTACAATACATTATAAGCGGGTTTTGGCCTATCAGCTTTTGCCACACAATGCTGCTAAGGCTTCTAAGCCAATCATCTATTAAAATACCCCACGTGGGTCTTGCTACAGCACATCTTTCATAGTCTATTTCTCCAAAATATCTAGTCTATTTGCAAGGTCATCGTTTGAAACTTGTTTCTAGTTCAGTTTCTCTCTCAACAATGTCTGTTCTATTCCATGGCCTTTCTAACTCAGCATACTTTATCTCAAAGTTTGCATACAGATGCACAAGACTATTTGAGCCTTCTGTCAGGCTTTGAGAATTTTCTACAAATCCATTTCTTACATCAATGCACTTTTAATATCTGAACAGCAGTGTCCCTCTCTTCTTGTTCAGATTTTCCAGCTACATCTAGAGCCTGGACCCACATATTTGGGTGTACACAGTTCTAGCACACCCTAACACTTTTGTGTGACTTTCAGCAACACTCCTTGTCTCTGATGTTAATGCAAGAATCCGGCTGGCTGGAGACCTGCCCAGTATGTGCAACCACAGCAAACCTATATGGGAACGCGAGCCACATCAGCTTCATGAAAACTAGTCTCTCTCCTCCTGAAACACACATTTCATGCTTCCCTGGCTGCTAGTTCACTTCAAAACTCGACATTTGCACACTGTGATTGAGGAGCAATAACAAGAGGCCTTCATAGTGAACTGGCAACATTTTAAAATTGGAATTCTGAATTAAATATGTTCACGGTCATGCTGAGACTACACACTGAAGAAAGGTTTAGCATAAGATGCAAGGAGTTTAACAGAGGTGTTCATATAAAGATTTTTACTCTCAAAGAAGTGTCGTGCTCATTCACTTGCAGAAAAACAGGAAGAGGTGGGATTTGGAAAGAGGAAGGATAATCCTTACTGTATTGGATTCAATGGGCTTGAGTCTAAGTGTCTTGGAAGACATTCATTTTATTCCAGAGAAACACTGTAATTAAGAGAAAACTGGCAAAATTTTGTTCACACTTATTTTTAGGAGTAAAAGTCAGATTAACACGGGCCAATTGCAGAAAATAACTAGGGCAGTAGCAAAATAAGGAATACATTTTTATGAGGACAAAAATAATTTTAAATAGATTTTTCAAGCTCTTTAATGTTAAAATACATGTATCAATCAACAGTATTTTCTTGGACTAACCAGGAAAAATTGTTTAAGCCATCAAATTTTAGTCTCTTAAAAAAATTACAGTTACTCTTACTACTCAGAAGAATATTAATAATAGAAATCCATCTTACTGGTATAGAATATTATGTGAGGGTCACAATTACATGTAAAGATAAAATGCCAGTCTGCAATGTTCAGACAAAATATAGTTATTTTTGGAACAATTTTATGATTTACATCTAAAGGTACTTGGGAAAAACATCCACTTGACTGATGTAATTGCTGCATGCTGTTAACAGAACATCTCTGCTTAACAGAACATTTTATTTGAATACAAAAATATGCTTTTTTATGAGCATGAGAACACTGCCTCCTGTGTGAGAGCACATTATTTGCTTCTGTGGGGAATGAGATCCTCATTTTGGCTGCTCCTACCCTTAGCCTACTATTTTCAAAATTATCATGGAACAAGGTGTTCACACTCAAAAAATGACAAAGGCAGCCCACAGTTTGATGCTTCCTGAAGCAAAGACAAACAAGAACCCCATTGTTTACATTTATTTAATTGACACAAAGATACATACAGATAAGTTTTCTTTCAGAAATGGGGATCAAGGTACTGCCTTCACAATACTAGTAAAAACCAAAAGAACAGCTTCTAGTACACAAGCACACCAATTTCATACAAGTAACAGGATGGCATATTTAACAGAGTGGATGGTACTTCGGAATGTCTCAATAAAACGTTTGTTGACAATGCTAATCACAACTACAGACAAAAGGTTTCCCATAAATACTTGAGAACAGAGCACACTGCTACTTTACACTCATAATTCTTCAGCTAACATTCTCCTTTCTTCCCACTGCTCGTTTTCATCTGCCTAGTCTAACAGTTAGAAAAAGTACTAAAAGGACAAAACACCAATTATTGTTTCAGTTATATCTTCCTGGGTAGTCCTGATCTGGTTATCTATGACAAGGAGTACTGCTTAGTGGAATAGGGAAAGGCTATGGATGATGCATACCTGGACTTCCTTGAGCCTTTGGCACTGTCTCCCCAAGCATTCTCCTGGAGAAAATGGCTGCTCATGGCTTGGATGGGTGCACTGTTCACTGAATAAAATCTGGCTGGATAAAACTGATTAAAAACTCTCTGGCCAGGCCCAGAGAGTGGTGGTGAATGGAGCTAAATCCAGCTGGTGGCTGGTCACTACTAGTGTTTCCCAGGGCTCAGCAGCAGGGCCAGTCCTGTTTAATATCTTTATGATGATTTGGATGAGGGGCACTATTCAGCACTACAGGCTTGGGCAGAGTGGCTGGAAAGCAACCAAACAGAAAAGGACTGGGCGTGTTGGTGAACAGCTGGCTGAAGATGAGCCAGTGTGTGCCCAGGTGGCCAAAGGCATCCCGGCCTGTATCAGCAATAGTGTGGCCAGCAGGACCAGGGCAGTGATTATCATTGTACTCAGCACCACATCTTGAAGTCTGTGTTCAGTTTTGGGCCCATCTCTAAAAGAAAGACACTGAGGTGCTGGAGCGTGTCCAGAGAACGGCAACAGAACTGGGGAAGAATCTAGAGCAGAAATCCTGTGAGAAGAAGCTGACAGAACTGGGATTGTTTATCCTGGAGAAAGGAGGCCCAGGGGAGACTTTCTTGCTCTCTATAACTCCCTGGAAGGAGGTTGTAGCCACTTGAGGGTCAGCCTCTTCTACCAGGTAACAAACAATCAGACAAGAGATAATGGTCTCCAGCTGCACCAGAGGAGGTTTAGATTGGATATTAGGAAAAAGTTCTTTCCCAAAAAGGTTGTCAAGCATTGATACAAGCTACCCAGAGAACAGAGGGAATTATCACCCCTGAAGCCTTTAAAGAAAATGTGGATGTGGCACTTGGGGACAAGGTTTACTAAACATGGGGCTGCTGGAGCAATGGTCAGACTCGATGATCTTAGAGGTCTTTTCCAACCTGAACCATTCTGTGATTTTATGATTCTGTAATTCTATAAATATTTCACACGAGACAAAAGCTAGCATTATTAATATTAACAACAAGGTGAACCATTCACAGTTTACTTAAGGGAGTATAGAAGACAAAAACCAAGATATGGGTGTGGCAGAAAGGGAAAAGCCAAAAGCAAGTAATTACCATGGGTTTCAAGAAAGGCTGGGGTTTGGAAAACCATACGGCCTACAGTTCCAGGGACATTGGAGCTGCAAAAGGCATGCCAAGGGGAGGTGGCATTGCACCAATGCAAATTTTGAGGGCTTTTGCCAGGAGCACTGAACTATCCTAGACTTTTAGATTGTCTTCTTCAAATGCATTGTCTATGGGAAGACCTGAGGCTTATTGCTTCTTTTGGAAGTACCTGTCCTCAGATATTCAAAGAGCACAAAAACTATTTTTGAGGGTATTCACACTCTTTTGTGAAACTATACTGGAGCTGCAATAGGAAGTACAGGAGGCAGCTTCAAAACACAGGACTTTATGAACAATACTTAGGAGCCTTCAAGTGTTCTTGACCCTCACTCCCAGCCCCTGACACATCATGACATCCAGTTCCTTAGGACACAGCAACTTTAAACATGAAAGAAATCAAATTTGCCATCCAAAAAAGCAGTTTAACACTGAACCTGCATGCTGTGCCCAATATTTTGTTTGCTTTGCTGGGTTAGTTTTCAGATGGATGAGTGCAGATGAGCTCCCCAGTCTGCATGGAGGAGGAGGAAACATAGCTGGGGACACGTTGCAGAGAGATCAGGCAGGTTTGGGCTTGTACCAGGCTAAAGGTGGGCAGCACCACACAGGGACATAAATCTGCTTTAACAGGCTTGGTTTGCAGAAGAGCTCCATGAACAACTAGGAGCAGAGGTGTGCAGGGCCAGAAATAAGCAGTCATGTGTGGCAACAGAGGAGCAAGAACTCCCTTCAGCTGTGATTGCCACCCAACTGCTGAGGAACTGCTAGCATTCAGTGTCAATTCTGTGGCTTTCTGCAGTGCTGGAAGCAAGAGAATATACTGGCTTGTTTTGGGTGGACAAAAAACCTGTGAGCACTCTGGGAGGTGCCTGTGCTAACCAGCATGGTGTTAAAATGAACTTCTGCCTAGCTGAGACAGTCTTACCATCACAGCCCTTTCTGAAAGGCTCTGTTAGCGTCCATCAGCAATTAAACCCCTCAGGCAATACAGGAGACTTTTAAAGAAGACTCTCCACAAAGCTTTGAAATACAGTTTTTCACTGCCTTGAACTTACGTCATCAATTCCTTTATAAATGCAATGGATATCTCACACTAATAAATATTTCTAACTCATATGTAAATGTTGTTCTAATTTGATACCATTTCTACTTACTTTACGTACTTTAACGTGTGCACAAGACCAGAAATTACTAGCACGTCATTTATTATAATCTCTTTATCTTGGACCCCTAAACTTCACTCCATGCTAAGCTAATTAATTTACCTCATCAAAGTATAGGCTGTACTTGACAGCTGTCACAAAATCCCTTAATATTCCTGCGGTTTGATGTCTTCTCCACTGCTTTACTGTCAGCACAGCAGTTTCCTTGCTGTCACCAGCAGATTTTTCTGCTTTCCTTGATTTTCATGACACTCTCTCAGACTGCCCAGTACAGCTTCAGTGCAATTCACGACTGCCGGGCATTTCCTAAGCAGAAATTCACTGTAGTTTAGAGTCTCCACAGCCATGGTGTTCAGTTAGCAGTGAAATTACATTTAATTCCCAAGCTGTTTACAATTCAAACAAAAGGATTTCTCTGTACAGGATCCAAACCCGACAAAGTTACAAGCACTTAAGCCTTTTGCACAAAGATCAAATATAAAAAAAACCTGTCTCCTCATATTTCCTTTGGTTGCAGTCTTCTGCATACCATATAGCTTAGCTTGTATCTACAGAGCCTCTTTTTATCTATCACATAAGCTTTTACCGATAAGCTTGCTGTTCTAATCCTCTAAGGGTTCCATAAAAATTGAGCCTTTTCCCTTCTAAACTTCTTAATTTCTTACTTATTCAGAAGATATTTCTACACTTGACTCCTTGAAAGCTGTTAAGCTTTGTACCTAACTGGCCTATTAACAAATTTATGACTCAAAAAAGCGCTAAATTCCACTCTTTCCCATTTTCCTAAATGTGAAAAACGAGGTTCACTTTCCTGGTAAAATTTAAAGAGTTTAATAAAAAGACAATAAGAGACAGAAAGCAAGCACAAGGTTAATACGGTCGACCTGGTACCTTGGCCGACCGGGTGTCTTGGCACTGAGCCAAGCGCACGCCTGCAATCTCTCAGGGATTCTTTAAATACTTTTTTCTGTTCCATCTGCCTGTTGCATATGCATAGGGTGTGATGCATATCCATCTTTTTCTAAGAAGAGTTTTGCATGGCCACTCCTTGGGTCTGCCTTTTTAGAGCAGGCGTGTTCCTTGGCTGTAGTTTCCTTATCCCCTCCAGTTTTGGGCTGTGTCCGTGCTTTCTTCAGACGGCAGGTGCTGATAATTGGGCATATCAATAGCAGGGTCCTCTTCACATGTTCATTGGAACTTATCCCAACCAAACAGACAGTTCAATTACAAGCACAGGTATATATCAGCTATCCCACTACAGTGTCTAAGTAAAAAGAACTATACAGCAGAGTCATTCTGACACTACACATATAACATTCACTACACATATAACATTCACTTAATACTTGCGAAAAGCCAATAACATAACATGTATCTATAACACTAAACCAAGTTTGACTATACTCTTAAGATGGCATAAGGTCTTGAAGAAGCACACTGAAAAATCTGCAGTTAGCTAAGTGCCAATCTGCTTTATAAACCCTGGGTCCATAAAACTTTGTTCCAAACATTTTGGCTAACCACTTTTCTATAAGATCAAGCAGAAGGCACCTGTATCAGAATTCCCCAGACCACCCCATGCGTCCTTTTAGGTCTCTTCCAACTCCTGGATTCCTGACCTCACAGCACCTGGCTGCAGCTGCTCTTCTGCAAATCCAGGCTTGGACCATGCTGCTTTCCAGAGTCTCACCACAGTCAGCTCTCTTCCCACCACACTTTGCATCTGCTTTCACCTTGGATGCCCTCTCCTGGATCAGGCTCTTCCGTATTCCCTTAGGCTTTCTCCTGAATCATAGGTATTGCATTCGACAATCTTGGCATTGCCATGAAGCCAGAACCAAGCCAGGCACAGAGCCAGACTTGCTGTAAGCAGCATGCCCTGGAAACAGCTTAGTGCACTGAGGAACTTGTGAGAGTGAGTAGGCAGGAAGGCAAAGCAATCTCTCCTGACAATCAGACAGCGAGGAGCTTTGCTGCATCGCTGCTGGCAGAACATCTCAGTATCCACACTAAGCTGACCTGGAGCAATGCAGGGAACACACTCTGCACAGCTCATACCAAGGGACCATATATGCCCGTGACAGCTCTAGTTCTGGCAGTGTGACCTGCTGCAAGCTCCAGGACCTGGATCCTGTCCTAGTGAGGAATACAGATGTAATTCCCACCTGGATTGCAGATTATAGCTCCTTTCTATATTTATATTTTACAGAACCACACACTTGCTAGAGCTGGAAAGGACCTCTGGAGAACATCTATTCCAATCCCCTCTGCCAAGGCAGAGTCACCTAGAGCAGGTAACACAGGCACAAGTCCAAGTGAGTGAATGTCTCGAGAAAGGGAGATTCCATAACCTCCCTGGGCAGCCTGTTCCAGTGCTCTGCCACTCCCAGTGTAAAAAAGTCAAGGTGTAACTTTGTGTGTTTAAATTCATGGCTATTGCTCCTTGTCCTGTCACTAGGTACACTGGAAAGAGTCTGGCACCATCCTCTTGTCACCCACCTTTGGGATATTTATATGTTAATGAAATCCCTTCTCAGTCTTCTCCTTTCTAAACGAAACAGGCCCAGCTACTGAAGTCTCTCCTCACCTGAGGGATGCACCAAACCTGTAATCATCCCTGTGGACCTCCTACGTACCCTCTCCAGTAGCTCCTTGTGTTTCCTGAGCTTTGCAGACCAGACCTGAACACAGTACTGCAGGTGTTGCCCCACTAGGGCCCAGTAGAGGGGGAGGATCACCTCTGTTAACCTGCTGGCCACACTTATCCTAATCTACCCCAGGATATTATTTGTCCTCCTGGCCACAAGGGCACGGCTGGCTCATGGTCAGTTTGCCATCTACCAAGACTCCCAGTTCTCTGCAGAGCTGCTCTCTGGTAGGTCAGCTCCAGCCTGTCCCAGGGTTATTTCTCCTCAGGTGCAGTACTTGCCCTTGTTAAATTTCACTAGTTTCTCTCTGTCCAGCTTTCCAGCCAATCAAGATTCCGCTGAATGGCAGCCCAGCCTTCAGGTGTATTTGGGGCCATGCTTTCTCCACAAAGGAAAAGGAAGCATCCATGACAAAGGAGCACACTATGGGGAGGAAACCTTCGAGAAAAGCTGGACTATAGGTACCTAGGAACTCTTCATTGGGATGCTCTCTAAAAGAGACATTCATCCACCTTTTTTTGCCTTGTCCACCTTCATGCTTTACACATTTTGTAACATTCTGCTTTTCTTTTACATACTAATTTAAACAAAGCCTTTAATAATACCCTTAGGTTCAGTATGTCTTTGCACAACCCTCCCAAGGCTCTTAGCCCTGCATGGTCAGACAGGATATAAGAAAGAGCTATCCATAACTGCCACTGCTGCTGCAAACAGGACTGGATGAGGTGGCATCACAAACAAAATAACCAGAAAAGAACAGAAAATATGAGAGAAAAGAGAGAAATAAGGAAGAACCTGATTGTGTAAACCAAACGACGCCTATTCATAGCTGCCCATACACACACACTGCTCCAACCAGACCTCCATGCAAAGGAAAGCTATCCCTTGCTATGAAAGACCTTGTATGGGACTCTGTCATGGACCACCTTCCCAGCACTGGCAGGGAAATGAAGTGGCTGCAGCTGGCAGGTTCCCCTCAGGTACTCTTGTACCATCCAACAGCCATCTGCTCTCTCTCAGCCTTTCAGAAGCACAGACACAGCAGATCTGTTTCAGGCGCTGCAGACCAAACTCAGCTCTGAGCCTGAGGGACTCCCCATCTTTCCCACAGACGCATTGCAACTGCAGACACAAAAACTGAGCACTCAGGAAGGTTGCCCATGAATGCTTTCATAAACTGCCAGAGTCACAGAGAAACAACAACCTGCTGCAAGCACAGCACTTCTGTGGCTGCTGACAGAGCCTGTTAACCTGCTTGCGTGGCTGGTGCTGTGGAAGATGTGGGCATTCCCTGCTTTCCACGAGTCAGCAACGATGCTGGCAAAGCAGCCATGAAAATATGCTGCACTGTAAAGTACTGTTGACAAAACACTGCTAGCCTGGACAAGGATGGGAGCTCACTAGTTTATACATTCTTGCCACAGGCTCTAACAGTCAGAGACACCAAACTCCCTGTGCTCTGGCATGCTCCTCATTTTCAAAAGAAATATTTCCATTAGAATTTGCCTTCAGCCCTCATGTAAAGGGATAAATCTGCTTTTGCTAATAATGAACACAGATAGATTTTTTTTCACAAGCTGATTTCGTTTTATGCCTACACCATGTTCTCTGGAAACTCATCTTACAGGTTGAAGCAATAAAGAAACCTTGCCTAAACTATCTTTATACCATCTGCCAAGAGCACTTTGCAAAGATCTCTGTGGTGTCCTGGAGCCCAGGTGAAGTCAATAGCACCCTGGATAAACATGAGGAACCTGATTTAGGGATCTTGGGAAAACAACATGGAAGATGCCAGACTGCAACCTTTAAAAATTGTATTGGTAATTGCAGAATAAGATTGCTACACAGAAACAGGCTGACAGCATATTGTCTATTGGTTGTGTGATTGCATTCAGTACTGAACAGTCTCTTCTAAAACCTGGCACAGATAGTACATACAGTATCACAGAAATAAGGAGCCCTCTGTGCACCATCCTCTTCACAGCTTAAATTACTGTTAACATTTTCTATGTTTACTAAATGCATAAAAATGTAAGTAGCAAGTAATAAATCCATTATTTTTCTACGCCTCTGTAAGGTCTTTGCAAACTTCAGTGAGACAAAAAGCCTAGTATTTCACTTTCTTTCCATTCAAAAAAACAGTTCATAAAGCTGCAGATTTTCCTCCTCCTTCTGGGTTTTCTCCACCATAATGGAGTTTAAAATTCCTGTTTACTGAATACACACTGCTGCTGATAGCATCAGGCAGCACCGCTGTTGGCAATTTTGCTCGTTACTAACACAAGTCTATTCTAAGATAAACCCTGTATTGCTACATAGCTTCTTACCGTTAATTATTATATGAAATGTTGAACTGTGAAATCAATATTAAGGAAAATGTTCAGTGTATCCTTTCAAGCTCCCATCCTGCCATAAAAGCAACTGCAAAGAAAAAAAACTCAAACAAACAATAGAATCAACAATTTGCACCTTAAAAGGAATGGGAAGCTGGAAAACATGGACATTCTAGTTTTTGCCTAATAGCACACAAAGTTTAACCTCAGCACAGTTGAAGTAAAACCCAACTGCTGAATCCCAGCTCCTGAATTCAAATGAAATGCTTTCTCATTCTACGATCCTTTAACTTTCACTCCCTGCACATACACTTCAGAGAGGGTGTGATCCTCCAGGACACTGGATATGTAACCATGTAAATGTAGATGCCATTAAAATGGAAATGCAGGGGAGACTCTATGGCAACTTCAGTTGGCAAGGCTGCTCTTAATTTTGGTCTTTATAGTTTTCACAAGCTTGATTATATAAGATTAACACTTTAAAAAATAAAATGCCCAAGAAAATAGTTATAATGCATGATCCCCAGTAATTAGTTCTTCCCAGTCACTACCAAGATCTGTTTCTACAACCTGTGCATCAACAGACAAGAACATTGCTCGAGTAAAAAATATGTAATTCATTCAAACAGTGCTGAATTAACATAGTTCTTTTGTTTGTAATTTACTGAAAAGTACTAAAAGGAATCAGAAATGAGAACAGAAAGAAATCAGAAACTCTTCCTAGTTCCCACCCCAGACGTCCGTCCTGCCTATGAAGTTTCTCTCCCCCAATACAACCGAGGTGCAAAGAAAAAGTAAAAATTAAGACAGGTAGGCCTTTATCACATCACTTGGCTGAGGAACAGTAGAATTTACTTCATTTTACTGAATGAGAGGAATTCTTCGAGGAACAGGGGGGCGGAGAGTCCCAAACTTCCCCAACCAGTACGACTAAAACAAGAGTTGCTCCGCAATGATGCTCAGCACCACTAACAGTGCACCTCCAGAAATTCTGCGGCAATTAATGCCAACAGCGATTTCCATCAGAAAACTCCTTCTCCAGCCTGCCGGGAGGGCTTCGCTCAGGCTCTGGCTCCGCCTCCTGCCCCGCCGCGGAGCAGCTCCATCGGCCCCGCCGCTGCGGGGTCCTGGCGCATCTGCTGCCTGGAGGTAGATGAGGAAAAAGTCACCCCAAACCATCGAGCTCAGGAGACCCAGCGGGCGATGGACGGCGTGTGCCGCCACGGATGAGCACAGGAGTAGCGGCAGCACTCCCCATGCCCCTGCCGGGCCGCCGCAGAGCCTGCCAAGGCAGCGGGGCAGCGCGACACGCTCCGTGCGCTCGCCGGGCTCCGCCTCCGCCTGACCCGGATACAGACGGCGCTGCCTCCCGGCCGCGAGCGTGCAGCCGGCCCGGCGCCGCCGCAGCAGCAGCGGGAGCGGAGCGCCCCGGCCGTGCCATGGCACTGTGGTGACTGCCCGGCCCCGCCGCCCGCCCGCGCCGCGGCCATGGCCCCCATGGGCATCCGCCTCTCGCCGCTCGGCATGGCCGTGTTCTGCCTGCTGGGGCTGGGCGTCCTCTACCACCTCTACTCCGGCTTCCTGGCCGGCCGCTTCGCCTTCTTCATGCTGAGCGAGCCGGCGGCCGGCGGGCCCGAGACGCCCCACGGCTCTGTACCCGGCGGCACCGTGGACCTGCGGGAGCTGCTGGCCGTGTCCGTGCTGGCCGCCGTCAGGGGCGGGGAGGAGGTGAAGCGGGTCCGCGAGGGGAACGTCCTCAACGCCAAGGCGAAGGGCAAGACGCGGGAGGGGGCCGAGGAGCAGCTGACCACCGGCGACCTCCTCTCCAACCGCAGGATGTTCTACCTGCTGAAGGGCGCCTTCCCCGCCGTGCAGGTGGGTGCCGGGCGCTCTCCGTGGGGCGGGGGCTGCCGCGGGCCCGGCGCTGGGACCCGGGCGCTGGGCTGCTCCGCACCGGCGCCTCTCCGGTCTGTAAGCGCCGGCGGGAAGCGCTGCCCCCGTTTGCGCTTTTCCTTCCGCTCCCGCTGGATTTGTGGCAGTGCCACCTCATGCTCGTTGCCGTGGGTGTTGGGTTGCAGGGGAAGGAGTTGGAGCGTGTTGCAAGCGAAGCCACGCGAGGTGAAACAGTATCAAACGCTACGGGCATGGAGGGGTGGGGTAAACGCCGGGTCTCGCCGTTGTGGGTCGTGAGCTCTGTGGTTAAGGATACTGATAGCTGCACAGTGCAAATTCTGCCTATGATTAAGAGTCAGAGAGTAGGGATGCCGTTGTTTGGTCGTTATCCTTCCTGCCAGTTGTCCTGCCTGCCGTCAGTTATGGGGAGAGCCAGGAGCGGCAGGAGCAGCGACTGAGAATTCGAGGCTTAGGAACATAGCGCTGCAGTAACCGAGTGTTCAGCGCTCGTGGGTGTGGGACAGCAGATAAGCACAACTGTGTCAATACTGTGGATCACTGCCTACCTGAGCAAAATGAGTTTACTTTGCTTTCAGAGGTGTACACCCCTTCCTGCTCTCCTTCACTTCTGAAATCTGGGTCTAACTCTTAAGGTCGCACCCTAACCTTTGAATTATACTTTGAGGATTTTGGGGGGTTGTTGGCATTGTTTCTGCTTTCACTTCAACCAGTGGGAACTTCTGTCTTTCGATGTTACATTCCTTAGCTTTTCATGGCCATTTGAAGTGGATAGAAAGCCCTAAATTTGGATCTCAGAGGCGGTGATCGCATGCTTCTGCTTCATGGGTTGAGAGAAAAAATAGCTAAGGCTGGTTTTTGATTATTAAGTTACTATTAAATTTTCAATAGCTGTTTTGAAAGTTCCACGGAAAAGTGTAATGTTTTGTTTGTTGGCTTTTGGGGGCGGGTTGTTTGTTTTGGTGGGGTTTTAAAGTGTGTAAAGAACTTACTGAATATGAAATCTAGAGGAAACAACAAATTCTTCAATAAACTTGAGATGTGACTAATCTTCCTCTACAGAAATATTATGCAGGTTCTTTTTCGAAGATTTCCTGGATTGTCTGTCGGTGACAAGGCACCTCCATAGGCCCAGTGTTAAAGAAATATTGACCCCTGTTCTCTTGAATTATTCAGTGCCCTCAGAGATCTTGGCTTTACAGCCTAGCTGGCTTGAAACCTCTCTGCTTTCTCCCCTTTCATAGATGGAGGAACTTCATTAATGTAGATATAAGAGTTGCCTGTGTTTCTAGAGAAGGTTGGGGATTCTGTCTGGGCTTGAAGTACACAGTGAACTGTGTATTGCCTGCTCTGTGGTCACATGTAAACTCTGCTCTGGAGCCTGGGATTCTCAGCAGTGACAGTCTGACTTGAGTTTTTCTAGCAGAGGGTGTTAACTTTGAACATCTACTTTTAAGAAACTTTGGTACTCCCTTTTGTTTTTTTCACAGGTGATGTGTGCTGCTAGTCTTCAGGAATAGATGGTGTTTTCCAAAGTGCTGATGTGTTCTCAAAGGCAGTATAAAACTGAAAATGTGTGCATAGGTCTGTGGAACTGGAAAATACCAGGCATAGGTCTTTTCTTTTCCCCCACTCCTCCTTAGATTGAGTTTGAGCACTGAGGATGTCTAGGATGAATTTGTACTTGACAAATTTTTCAGGTGATCTGGACTTATTCAGTCTGACAGATCAGCTGTGGGACATTAAGTAAGAACATGATGGGGATAATAACAGCTAATCTCATGTGGTGTTTAAAAAATACTCACTAAGCTATATATACACTGAGAAGGCATTTTGTCTCTTAAAGTCTGTGATGAAGATGTATTCATAAACATTTGCCCAAACTAAAATGAAAGCTTTCTTCTACTACTATGTATACTATGTGTGCTTCTCAGGTGTGAAGGCAAGGTATCATCTCAATCTACTAATCCTTCAAGTGTAATTTCAAAGCAACCCATCTAAAACTGCAGCTCTTTCATAGAACAGACCTGCTGAGTTTTGGTGTGAATATAAGGATTATAGAGGATTTTCTGAGGCAGTAAAAATTGCATCATGTAAGAAATATCTTGGTTTATATCTGTAGTCTTATCCCCCTGTGCAGAGTGACACTCCAGAATAAAAGATGCTGCTGAAGTCAAATAAACCTCCTCTTCTCTCCTTGCTAGAGAAGATGATGCCAATAAAAGCTGTCAAACAAAAACTGCAATAATTCCAAGAGTAAGCTTATGCAAAATGCTGATTTTCTCACATCCTGAAGTTCTTGAGCTTAACAGGGGTACCTCAGTCTTTAAATTGTTGCCAAATGCTGCAGCCAGGAAGAAGATGAACCAGCACAAAACCTAGGTGCTAAAATATGCCTGTAAAGTAAAGGAAATGGAGTTGTTCAGTCTGGACAAGAGAAGGCTCCTGCGAGACATTACAGCAGCCTTTCAGTACCTGGAGGGGGCTGTAGGAGAGCTGGAGAGGAGCTTTGTACAAGGGCATGTGTTGACAGGACAAAGGGGAATGGCTTTCATTTCCCTTTCAAGGAGAAAGAGGGCAGGTTTAGATTGGACATTAGGACAAAATTCTTTACTGTGGGAGTGGTGAGGCACTGGACCAGGTTGCCCAGAGAAGTTGTGGATGACCACTCCCTGGAAGTGTTCAAGGTCAGGTGGGATAAGGCCTTGAGCAACCTGGTTTAGTGGGAGGTGTCCCAACCCATGGCAGGGGGCTTGGAGTGAGATCTGGAAGTACCTTCCAGCTCAAACCATTCTATTGCTCTCTGATTCTCCAAGAATAACTGTGGCTTTCCAATTTTTCAAAATAGCCAAGGGGAAAAGTCATTCAACTGAAACAAACTTAAGTCAGTGAGCAGTGTTGGATTCCCTG
This sequence comes from Nicator chloris, assembly GCA_013400495.1. NCBI lineage: Eukaryota > Metazoa > Chordata > Aves > Passeriformes > Pycnonotidae > Nicator > Nicator chloris. Next base: position 153,104 of record WAAE01015223.1, read on the forward strand.
TTTTGTGCTGCTGGATATGAAAAGGGAAAGTATGCAGTCTTTCTGAAGCAGATCTGAGTCTCTTAAAGTGTGGTTATTAAGAGAAGATAGAAGAGTTAGGCTTCTCACTTGAAGAAGCTGAAATAAATCTGGAAAAAGTCTTATAATACTAAGAGCTGGAATTAATAAGAAAAGCCCTTTCGAAAACTGAGGGGAAAAAAATCCCACAGAAAGTGTTAGCCTTTGTTCTCTTGAGTAAAGGTATTGTCTCTACAGAGGAACTCCGCTGCTGACATCAACCGCTTTGTTTGATATAAATAGATCCATTTGCATCAGTTCAGACTTCTTACTCTTCTTAGGTAAGACCAAAGAGGTGGGGCTCAATTGTGTTTGATCATTGTTTAGATTTAGTGGTGGTGTTTTTATATCCCTCAGAAATAGGCCTGAGAAAGATAAGGGACAAAGGGACAAGTCACTGCTACTTTGGGTATTACCCAGTGTTGTCTGATTGCACTCAACATCCAGCAGTAAATATTTACATGTGTATTCCGTGAAGCATCTTTGTACAGTTGATTTTAAAATATACTTAATGCTAAAATATATGCATCACTTTCTCCTGGTGAAGTTCTCAACTGCAGTTACAGGCTTGAGGTGTTACCACCCCTGCATTACCAATATGTTGTCCTCATTTATTTGTCATGCTAAGAAGGAGTTAAAGCTCTGATCCAGCCCTAATCATCCCCTCTGCTGCTTTCATTTTTTATTTATTTTATCTTCTCTGGGTTACTTCTTTCCTTGTTGGTTCTCCATGCAGCCTTATTTATTCTTGTGCTGGCACAGTGGTGGTGTGATAAGGAAGGTGGAAATTAGGTGAGGAGATTAAGGAGATGTTTGACCCAGCCCTGCTGCTGGGATGGGATTGGACTGGGGAGGCATTCTTTCCAAATTCAGTGATAGACTAGCCAGAAACCGATCTCATGATACCACAGTTTCAGCAGCATTACCTGCTAAAAGATCCCTCTCAGCATCATGCCTTAGGGTCTTGCCCTTTAATGTGGCCTGTCTAGGGATCACTGTCAGGATCTTGATAACTGATTGTATCCTGAGTAAAAATTTAAAATATAAGTTATTTAAAAGAAAGATTATTTAGGAATAATACCCTGGTTCACTTCCCACTACACCCCATCTCCAGCACATCTGAAGGGGCAGCCCTACTTGATGACAAAGGCGGGAATGATTGACAGACCGTTCCTTAAACTTGCACTTTGACCAGATTACTTCTTGTCCTCTGACTGAAAAAGCCAATTTTAAAGTGACCCACACAATTCTGCTATATTGCTGCTGTGCTATGCTAGAGTTATTTTCACAGGATGCAGATTTCAGTCTTACTGGTCAGATTGTATTCTGCCCTGCATTCTCATTTTGAGCTGTTTTGGCTTATTTTTGTTCTAGAGTTGCACCAGCTATATCTCGTTTTCTAGTGTAAATACTGAGTAATGTTTCATCTTGTTTGCTCCCTTTTTTAAATATTGTGACTGTGGTAGAAATCAAGTCTTCTTCTGTCCCAGTCTTTCTCTTTGAGCATCTTTTTAGAGTCTTGCCACTGTTCTGAATACAAATGTTCTTATGTCTCTTTCCTAGTTAAGGCTGATGATAAATATTGCATTTGAAGCTTGTGCATGATAATGCTGGAATCAGCGCTTGAAATGAAGCTTTAAGAATATGTCAGCTTTACTTTGATTTTCTTCTAAATTAATCTGACTTTTGAAGATTAATGACTCCAAGCATTCCTTTTTTTATCAGGCTATCTGAAGTACTGTCTAGGTTTAAACTCTCTGTTTACAGGCTTCTGACCACAGTGCCAACTACCATACCTAAAAAAATGGAATTTCATCTGAGATGGCAAGCTCTGCAACTGATACTGATTCTGTGTGAAAGATAGATATATTAAAGAAGTAGGTTTAAAAAAGAAAATACTACTTAAACTTAAGAGGTATTGCACTTCAGTGACTAGGTTCAGTAATTTGTCTTTTCATGTTGTGAGAATAGCCTCCTCAGGTCTTAGAGCTTTTAATAAAATTAATGCTCTTCTGACCCGGATGATCTTTGCAACTGCCAGTGGGTTTCTAAGTAAAACAAGAAGTGTGAATGTTAATCTGAAATCTCAGTAATAGGTGTTGTCTGGAGATGCATCTCCTAACATGAGTTCCAAACAATGCCTGATGACTTATGCCCACTCTCTGTGCATAAAAATGAAGTTAAAGACTGTAACTTCATGCTAATGGGTTCTGTGATTATCTTTTCAGAAGCAATTGCAAGTAGTTAATTTGACTTACACTGTGGGTGTACAGTCAGCTGAGCGTCTGGAGAGTTGAATTTCTTAGTGTAGCCCTCACAAACAGTAGATGTTTTTTGGGTATTATCTGTTTTATTGGTAGATTCCTAATCTGTCCTTATTTGGATGTTTTCTTAAAATGAAGTGTTGCACCTCTTGTGACAAGCAAGTCACCTCTTGTGACAAGCAAGTCACCTCTTTCTCTTTGCTAGACTTGGGTCTTTATAGAACTGTAATGGAGAATTTTGCCATCTACAAAACCACTTGTGTGAGCTAATGAGCAAGTGACTTTATTTTCCTGGTCTAAAATTCTGGTTGTTTCTGCAGATTACCGGTGGAAACAGTGAATCCTGTGATCCGTGCTGATTCCCTCAATTCCACTTTTGTTGTTCTCCCCAACCTCTATTCATTGTAAGTCCGTAGCAGCAGAGTTGTCACTGGATATGGCTTTAAAATTTATTAAATCCTATTTGTTTCAGTCTGCTTCCTGCTGGTTTAATGGCCAAAGTCACCTAATGAGTTTTGATAAGCACTAATTGAGTTTCTTGACATTTAGGCTTGTCCAGATTCTTCTTTGCATATTCTGTCATCTTGTTCCTGCGTTGTGACTTCTTGTTGCTAAAATAAACAAAGATGTAGTTGATGGTAGAGGAAAACCTCTGTCTGCCTTGACTTAGGTGCCTTGAAAAAGGCATGTGTCCTTTTTCAGTGTTGTGGTATAATTATAGAAATCATTGTTGTTTTCTCATCAAATGAATGGCAACATGAGACCAGTGGGTTTTATACCTCTTATTTTTTTATACATTTGTATGATTTTATACCTTGCACATTTATTTACAAATATGCTTTATAGTTTTAAACTTCATTAAAAGTAAGGACTTTCAACTTACAGTTTCTAAACTTCATTACCTTTTAATAAGCTTTTTTTTTTTTTTTTAGAAAACCATGTGATTCAGCAAGGTATTCTTTAATAACAAAATCTGCCTTGCTAAAACTCTGTGTAAATTGAACCTTGACAAGAGGAACGTTTTTGAAAGACATGAAGATCACCTGAGATTTTTCCTGTCTAATATGTTGTGGTAATCTAAGGGGGAAAAGAACCTTTTCAAAAGCAAGCAGCTGGCTTTAAAAATTTCAGTGTATTGAATAAAATCAGGGTTGGTTTTTTTGGTTTTTTTTTTACTATGCTGGTAAGGCTACTATTCAAATTTTTTAAAGCTTAAAGGTATTTTAATTTACAAAAAGTGGTACTTTGGTTTCCCAGTTTGCATTCTTTTCAGAGTTAAGTAGCTCTCAAGAAGCAGCTTTCATTCATAGTGAAAACTGCTATTCAACACCCCCAAATTTCAAAGTTGGAAGGGCAGAATCATGAATGGTCCTGGATGCAGGTGTGCTAAATCTTGGTGTGAATGCACATCCCTCCGTTTGTAACAGATTCTGGACCCTTGTTTTGTAACCAGGATAGATTAGATATTTTCCTCAGATACTGGAAATAGTGGTGCTTTGAGTGCTCTTTGCTCTCCTAGAGTGCTCTCCTGTTGAGCATGCTTGTATGTCCTGACTTGTTGAGTGGGTGTTCACATTCAGAGGTTTTGGCATCTGATTCCTTCACACGATTTGTGTATGTGCAGATGCTGTGAGAAGCTGAGACAGCTTTCACCTCTGATACATTTGAGGAGAAAAACAGAGAGCAGAGCCAATGGAGGTAAAACTGTCTGTCTTGTAGTGCAGTGAGTATAGAGTTGCTCTTCGGTGCAGGGCAGCAGCAGTGGTTGAAGGGTTCTTTAAGCGTGGGAAATCTCAAAGACTGCTGGTTGAACCGCTCTCCTCTGAGTTGGAACATCTCTGAAGCACAGTCAAATAAGAGCAAATCAGTGACAGACCCATGCAGCCACCTCCTAGGTCAGTATACCTTCCAAGGTGTGTAGCTGTGGGTATAGTGGAGTCATAAAATGACTTGTGTTGGAAGGGACCTTAGAGGTCATCTTGTTCCAACTACCCTGTTGTGGGCAGGAATGCCTTCCACTAGATCAAGTTGCTCAAAGCCCCATCCAGTCTGGTCTTGAACACTTTGAGGGATGAGGCATCCACAACTTCTCTACGCAACCTGTTCCGGTGCCACACTGCCCTTACAGTAAAAAATGTCTTCCTAAAATCTAAGCCAAATCTCTCCTCTTTTAGTTTAAAACTATTTCCCCTTGTCCTATCCCTATCTGCCCATGTAAAAAGTTATTCTCCCTCTTTTTTTATAAGCACCATTTAAGCACTGGAAGGTTGCCTTAAGGTCTCCCAGGAGCCTTCTCTTTCTTCCAGGCTGAATAAATCCAGCTCTCAGCCTGTCTTCATAGGAGAGGTGTTCATCTCTCTCATCATCTTTGTGGCCCTTCTCTGGACCCACTGTACCAGGCTCACATCATTATTGTGCTGAGGACTCCATACCTGGTTGCAGCACTCCAGATGGGGTCTCACCTGGGCAGAGGAGCGGGCGAGAATCACTTCCCTCCACCTGCTGGCCACGCTGCTTTTTTGATGCATCCCAGGAGGTAGTTGGCCGTGAGCACACATCCATGATAAACCCCAAGTCTGTCTCCATTATGCTGCCCTCAGGGAGTTCCCCCAGTCTGTACTCATGCCTGGGATTACCCCAAATCAGGTGTGGCATCTTGCACTTGGACTTGTTGAACTTAATGACGTCAGCCAATTTCTCAAATTTGTCCAGCTCTCTCAGGATGGTATCCCTTCCTTCTGCTGTGTCAAGTGCACTGCTTGGCTTCTTGTCATCTGCAAACTTGCTGAGGGTTCATTTGATCTTACTATTGTCATTGATGAAGATATAAAAGAACACCAGTCCCAAAACAGAGCCTTGAGGGAGACCATCACCGGCCTCCATGTGCACGTACAAGTTGTTGACCCCAGCTTCCTGGCTGTGTCCATCCATCCACTTATCCACTGAATAATCTTTAAATCCATGTCTCTCCAATTTGGAGATAATGATGTCATGTGGGACCCTATCAAAGGCCTTACAGAAGTCTAGGTAGGTGACACCAGTTGGTCTTGGCACTCTTGTCAACTGTTATAGTCACTCCATCTAGAAGGCCAGCAGGTTGGACAGACGTGAACATGAACTCTCAGTGGTTGCTCTAGACATCAGTAGAGAAGGTATATGTAATTATAAAGTGTCTTCCACCATCCACAGATGACATCTCTGAGTCACTCAGAAAGAAGGCGTTGCAATCACTGTTGGCTTATTGTTTGCAAATGTATGCATTTACTTTTGTCTCTCCACTTCTTTTCTCCATCTCATGTCAGGTGGATACAGGTGACAAAGTTGAGTCTTGGGCATGCATAAGGCTTACACCACATAATCACTGATGAAGTGGCTGTGTAGGTCATGCAGCATCAGTGTGGCAACAAAACAGAGAACAAACACCTCTTGATGTTTTACTAATGTTGCCCTGTTCACATTCCAGGTTTGCAGACCTCCAGGCCTTTACATTTCCTTGGTCCCATTCAAATCAATAGGCTTATCCACTGAGTCATAGAATCATAGAATAATTTGGGTTGGAAGAGACCTTTAAAGGCCATCTAGCCCAACCTCCTTGCAAGGAGTTGGGACATCTTCAACTCAATCAGGTTAATCAGAGCCCAATCCAACCTGACCTGGAACACTTGGGGGATAGGGCATCTACTACCTCTCTGGGCAACCTGATCTAATCTCTGTTTTTGAAAGGTAATACCTGGAATACTCTTATGTTCATACTCTGACTGGTAAATGTTAACTTTTCTTGTTACCTGTACTCTGTGTAGGGGGGGGTTGTTTTGTTTTTTGTTTTGTTTGGGGGGTTTCTTTGGTGTTTTGTTTTTTTTCGGTTTGAGTAGCTTAATTGGTGTTTTTATAATGTGGATGTGATAGTATTTGTGTTGTTCTTGTTTTATTTTCTAATGAAACAGCACTAAAATTTGGATTTCAGAGGACATAATTCTCCCATGGGGTTATTGATGCTCTCAGGAATAAAGTGCTGTGCTACCTCATATTTTTCAAGCTACTGGATTATTTGCATATTAAAATATAAAATTAGTATTGAGCTGGAGAAGTATGAAGGGAAGAAGAGGGAGTACTGAATTAAAAAAAAATCACATGCTACCAAACAATTTCTAAGCAAAGCATTGCATTTTCATGTACTGATGTCTAGTTTGAAGTATTTGAACAGAAGCTTCTATTGGGAAGGGGAGGTGTGTTTGCATATATTTTTTCACTTTAACTTACCTTCAGTGGGTAAATTCAAAGGCAAAACTACAGTTGTGCTCCACTCTTTCAGACCAGGAAAAAGCCTGAAGTTGGGCACCGTGCCAGGGACAGCTAGTATTGAAGTAGGTTTTTTGGGTGATGAGCTGCTACAAGTACAGCATGAAGTGCTGGTAGGAAATAAACCAGCATGGGACAAAGAGCCACTGTGAGGTTCCCTGAAGTGGTCAGGACTGTTGGCTGTTCAGGGCACTGCATTTATCCAGAGAAGTTCGTGGTACACTGGAGTTGCTTCCTGTGTTCCTGAGCAGATCTGTGTTCCACTCAACAGTGTGCCACACAGGACTGTTCCCTGTGCAGAGGTTTCCGAAGGCTGGAAACACCTGGGTGTTTTGGAAGGCACACCAATGGAAGTGGACTGATCCTGGTATTGGTGTTGGACTTCTGCTGCTGACTCCCTTGAGCAGCATCCCTCATTTGTTGTGGAATTCCTGCACCTTACAGGCTGGTTTTGGGGAAGCTCTGTACTGGTGAGATGCAGCCAGACTGCCTGGTTTATGAAATAATGGTTTGGTTTTGTTTTTTTTTTAAATTTTTCACCAGTATTCCATGCGCTGATTTACATATGTTTTATTAAACCTCTGTGTTTGATGCAGTTCTTTGTGAGGAAGGCTTTTGCTTCAAGCATAACTGGGGAAGATTGCCAAAGTGTAGTTAACCTTTGTGTCAGTGCTCAGCTTCCAGAACGTCCCCAGATGGGCTTTTACACCTTACAGCTGTTAGGCAATTAACCCAAGAGCGTCTTGCTGAAATAAGGTCTAGTGCCTGAAATTCTACCATAGCTACTCCTAATTTATGAGTGAGGGTTTGGGATTGCAGTGAACTACATATCCATATCGCTTGAGAAAAGTTTAAAGTGTAAGGTCGTGGCCTCTGGAGGCTGCCAGCAAACGAGAATGAGAAATAGGAGCATGGAATTAACACATAGGCATGTTTTCCAGTTATATTCTCCTTCATTAACAAAAAAATAGAAAACAGGAGGAATAAAAGAAGTTTTAAATGTTGGTGAGCCCCTCTCAGGCAAGTATTCAGCCAAAGCTACAGAGTAAATGGTCATACAAATGGAAGAACAAATGACATGCTTGGGGTTTTGGCTTCGTTTTTTTTCACTTTCTCCAGATGTCTGTGCAACCTTATCACTCTTTCCCCAGTTTTTTTTCTAGTGGAATAATCATGTCTGTTGAGAGAGACTCCTCTCATTATAAATGCTTCAGTGTCACAGCCACAGCTACAAAATCTGAGCTAGTAGGTGGTGTTTCTCTGAAAACAGTACCTTTCAGACAGTTTCAGCCTTCACATTCTAGTGTACTGTAACAACAGGTTTAACAAGATATTCTTCCTTTTGAACATGGGTTCCAACCCTTTAGCTTTTTGGAGGCCCCTTTCTTCTGTTGAGGAAATGTTTTTTTTAAAAAGTATGTCATGTGCTGTAGTGGAACTTAGACTGCCCAGGGGCTATGTTGAGACTGCCAAGTCTGTGGAACTACTCATCTTGACTTTGCAGGATTGTTTTCCCTAGGGGAAAATGCAATCATCAGGTTTATTGTATAATGACAGATGTTTAATTTGTAAATGTCACGGCAACTTCAAGAGCTCCATGTTTGGCATATAATGCTTCGAATACTGGTTTTACGTGAGAAGACGGCTAAGATGTATGGCTGGAGTTGCTGCAATTCTGCTTCCTTTTTCTTTTTGAGTTCTCCTGGAGAAAATGGCTCTTAACTCTTGGCTAATACCCTGTTACAGCTGAGGTGTGTGTGATGCCTTTTCTTGTCATGGTATGAGTTATGTAAAAATCCTGCTCATATAAGGTCTGCCACAGTCAAATGTAGTCTGATAGCTCCTTCATTTTCATTGTCTTTCCATGTCGCTTGCTGGGACAACTGCATCTCTGGCCATCCAAAAATATTGTGCTACTGCAGTCACAAGGATGTTGTGTTGGGTTTTACAGAATGTTACTCCATTCAACAGATCGGTGCTGTGTGCTCCGCCACCGGGCCAAACTCTGCTCGGTGTACTGAAATGCCCTCTGGTGTGGAGTAAAGTTCATTAAGCTGGGCAGCAGGTGACAATAGGCTTAAATGTGACTTTTGACTGCTGTTAGTAAATGTTCTTCAGGAGCCACCTTGGGACCTTACCCCAACCTACCTTAAAAATGGGTATGAAATGTTACTTAGTTGTGAAATAAATTCGTCTGACAGTCGTAGTGGTTAAATTCAATTTAGCTGCTTAAATTTCTAGTTGTAACTCAATGCCTGCAGCAGGAATATATATACTAAGGCTTCTCCTTGTCCAAGTCATGCACAGTCTGCACAATATCTGGTGTTAGTATAGCTCTACATTTCCATGTGTTGTATAAACTGAATTTTAGACCCCCTACTGTCTGTGTGCTGAATGATTCTCCAGAGTCAAATGTTCCATCTGTAGTACTTGAAGCAACTGCATTTGAATTTTGATTTTAAAAAATGTAATTCATACAGTGGGAATGTTCAGCAGGGAGAGCTGCAGCCTCCAGTGTCCAGTGCAACAGTGTCCAGCTGTGGTGTGGTTCACAGTAAAATTCTGGATTGTGGTTTTGCATTGCTTGTCACATGACCATAATAGCCTGTGAGTTGCTGAAAAAATGACTAATTCCTGCATTTGAGGTGAAGGAACAAAGAGAAAATGTGAGCAAACCTGCAGTTTTCCCAAGTGCCACAGTTACTGTATCTCATATGTTGATGCAACTACTTTTGTTGTCTCACCACAGATAAATTCTGAGGAGCGTGTTGATAACGCTGATCAGGAGACAGTCTCCTGGGATCACAGGATTCCTGAAGACATAAAGCAAAAAATACAGCCTAAAGAGGTGCCAGCAGAAAGTGTCACTGTCTGGATCGATCCGTTAGATGCTACACAGGAGTACACAGGTAGCTGATTCTTGTTGACAAATCATGTGTGTAATTCTGATGTTTGCCTTTTACACTGGAGACAAGATAGTAAGTATTTAAAAGGATGTCTCTTGTTAGAGTGTCTTGTGTCAAAGCTAACGTGATTTAATTGAGCAAATTGCATAATGAAATCTCTGTAGTTCTCAAATTACAACATTTATTTTTATATATTCCAACTCTGAAATTACTTTGGTATCCTTGCAACTAAGTAATTGCTATAATAAATGGTAACTGTCAATTATGGGTTGTACTGAAATTACACATTTTGTTATTTCAGTCATTTCTGTGGCAACTCTTAAGAATCTTAGATTTTTGGGTTTGTTTATTTAAAGGGAATACTAAGTAAATATCCTATTTAACTTGATATAAGAATTTTTTTGTTGTAAGTTTTAAAAAAAGCATGCATAATTCAGCCTTCCCCCTTTTCAAACATTTTAGGATGTCACATAAACAGTTCAAGGCAATTGAATTAAAATTCTTGCTGATAAGTACTAAGAAACAACTAGATAAATGGGATTTTTTTTTGTGATTATGTCATTGATACAATTATACTTTCCAGTGGATGTTCTTTGGTTTTTGAATTACCATTTTTGAACCAATAGAGGATAGGAGGTGAGGCAGAGAAGGGAGAATGGAGTGGCCCAGATTTCCATGAAAATACATGTTGCATAAGACACAGCTGTTAGCATTAGATCTGGTAGGAGTATAGGTTACATCTACTGAACAGGAAGAATTGCTGGAAAGCTGAAAAGTCTTCCAAGTCTTTTGAAAATTGAAAAGTTATTTGAAGATACATCAAAGTTACATAACTGCAAGACTCAGAATGTAACCTAGTCTTCAGAGAATAATCTGGAGAATCTCCTGTTTTCCTTTTGTGTGCTTGGCTTCTGATTGTAAACTTTCTCACTTTCTTGTTTTGCCCGCAGAGGATCTTCGGCAGTATGTCACGACAATGGTTTGTGTGGCTGTGAATGGTAAACCAGTAATAGGTGTGATACACAAGCCCTTCTCATCATACACAGGTACCTTCATGCCTTCACATATTTCCATCATAGTCAGTCATAGTATTAACTAAAATTTGATGTTTGAGAGAACATCTGGAGGTATAAATGAGAAAATAGTACCAGCAGCAAAAGGGCACTGCAGCAGACCACACAATTAGAGCTGTAGATGTGTTCTGTGCTATAAAACCACAATGGAAAATGCCGCCCTTGTTTAAAATAAAAATGATGCATTTAGAACAAACTAACTGAAAATATTTTTAAGAGCTAAGATCCTTTTGATAAGGGTGCTTACAAAGACATTCTAGAGTTGCAAACAAAAAAGTTAAACCTACAAATACTGACCAGTTTCATGTGTGCTTTTAGTCTTTAGCAAAAAAGAGTACTTTGCTCATTTAGCAGAATAACTTGGGTCTGTGATAATATACCTAGGAGCTGCTGTTTGTTCAGTGTGAATAAAAAAAGATTGAATAAAGATGTTAATGGCAACTGTTTGTATGTAACAGGCAAGACTGTCTAGCATAGCCTTATTTATTATCTGACATGCTTTTAATGCCACAGCTGTGAAGTAATTAATTCTTTAGTATTAATGATGTATTGGCGAGCATTGCTGCAAGTTTGGCAATTTGCATGCATTTCTGAAAGCTTCAGAGTAGTTTAAGTATTCATGTCTTACTTTGTATTTAAAACAGAAATTTCTGTGTACATTTTCCCTTACGCAATACTGACCTCTAGAGTTCTGAAGTTTTGCAGTAGCTCTGGCACAAAAAGTCTGAATAACTGCATTTTGTATTTGTTGTCCTTTTTTGGCCCACTGAACACTCAACATTTTCTACTAAATATTTTGCTGTCTACAAATATGAATTTCATTACCAGTCACTTAAGTACGTGCTGTATTCCAATATGCTTCAAGAATCTTGCAGATTTTGGAACGTATTTTTTTAGGTATCAATACCTATCTGAAGAAATGGGGTTTTAGCATTGTAATGTTTATCTCCTTTGATAATAGTGAAGTGTGCAATGTTCAGACATGGAATCAGATGAGATGCAGTGAATTCTGTCCTTCTGTGTGACAAGTATTCATTTCCAAGCTGGAAATACTGATATGTTTTGAGTCAGATTGTTCCTAATACTACCACACAAATACAAAGCAATAAAGGGCACTCAGCATTGTTATTACACAGAGCTCAGTCTGTTGCCAAACAATCTGGCTCTCTACTGAGCTGAAATTGCTGGGTAGTTTACTAAGTAAATGTCAGATTAATGGTTAGGGGATGCCACCTACCAAGCTTGGCTTTGAACTTCATGATGAAACAAGTGGGAAGTTGTGGATTCTAAATACAGTTCTCTGAAACACAACATCAAATATTTTGCTTTGTAGTGCTATCCTCCTGAGCTATTTCCTTCTTTAGCATTACTATCCTTCTGAACAAAATGACTCCACAGCATTTTTGGTATCTGCTTTAAAGGATAGTGGGGCTTTTTGTTCTTACACAAAAACATTGGCTGTGAAAATATTGGATGTATTTCTGACTAGGAGCTATCGTTTTAACTTTGGTGGCTTTCCAATTGCAAATTCTAAATATTAACTACTTGGGATGTTTCCCTCTTATTCTGTTTTTTGGAAGTATAACACAAGAACAGTCAGGCTTGGGATAATGCCATATGTACAAATGTGTGTGTGGCCTCCTTCTCTTCCCTTGTGTGCACATGTGGGTATGCACTCTATCCACTGTCAGGCCTAACTTGCTGTTTTACAGCAGTGAGAGATGTTAAGTCAGAGGTATCAATTACATATTGTCAAATAAGTACCCTTTCATCCTCACACTTAACAGAGGTTGTCTTTTGTAAATCTCAGCAGAATCTTTGTTTCTCTTGTAGCTTGGGCAATGGTGGATGGCGGGTCAAACGTAAAAGCTCGTTCCTCCTACAATGAGAAGACTCCAAGGATTATTGTGTCCCGCTCCCACGCAGGAAAAGTTGACCAGGTCGCACGGCAGACATTTGGAAATAAAACTGTGATAATCCCCGCTGGTGGAGCAGGTTTGGTTCTTTAAGCATCCTATCCATTTTATTGCTTCTGAATGTTTTCATGGTGTAGCTGTTACTAGACAAAAGGATGTACTGTGGTGTCTTCTCTTTTTCCTCTTGCCTTTTGATCTTCACATCACTGAAAGCAAACACTCAACAATAGGGGCAAAGTTTTCCTGTATTTAGGAACCTACATGCAAACTTGGTTCAGACTTCAGGCTGAACAGACTTTAGTCAGTATGTTACTGAATCTAAGCCTGGGCCAGCAATGTTGTTGTGGTCCTTTCACTGAAACACACTGATGTGTGTTCATGGAAGGCACTGATGCCTCAGTGGGAGAAAAAGGGTTGTGTGACCACAGGCACGATCATGGAAGAGAATCTGTTGGTTGTTAGTGGTTAGTATGGTTGATTTAAAAAAGAATTAAGAAAAAGGCCAATAAAGTTTGATATTCTTTATTGCATTTATGTCAGAAGAGAAAATTCTGATTTTGATCTGCCTCATACTCAATTCAAAGAAGTTTTAGAATACTTTTTACTTATGCGATGTCCTTGTGCGTGTTACTGACAGAGCATAAAAGGGAGGCACTAGTGTGAACAAAAGCAGTTTTAAAATCTCAGAAAAGCCATGCAAAATTCTGTTTTTACAGAAATGTATCTTTCTGTGTCTTCAATGCAAAAAGCCAGAGCTCCCTTAGATTGTTTAGTCAAGAAGGTCTTGCATTTCTTCTTGATAATGACTCTAAATGACAAAG
>WAAE01015224.1:0-21388 GCA_013400495.1 Nicator chloris
CTTGTTCTATCACTATCTGCCCACATTAAAATGTTGTTCCCCCTCTTATTTATAAGCCTCCTGGAAGGTTGCAATGAGCTCTCCCCCCAGAGGATAACTCTCTGGGTTATACCAGAGGAGGTTAGGATTTTGGATAATGCCACATCTTTAGAGGAAACCTAAATCTTTACATTAATCCATTCTCCTGTTTTGTATTTTTTCCCCCAATCTTTATTTGACTTTCTCCCTTTTCCTTTTTTTGTTTATGGACTGCGATTCTATGTCCTCCAAAAAGATGCTTTGTGGAAATGCATTTTTTTTCCACACATGACATCAAAAGAAATTACTGCATAGTGCAGGGGGGATTGTTATGGCAAAGAACTGTGTAAGCAGCTGCAGTTTCTTTATCACCTGTATTGACACAGTGACATACTGATCAATGGAGGTTTAGAATCTTGCCTGTTGAATATCTCATGCTTTCCTAAAACTGCTTATCTCTCTGGGAATTACTGTGTTTATGCCTTGTGCAGAATACTGCCAGACATTTGATAGAACAGCAACAGTGAGATTAACAGCACTTATTTTGACCAGCTATAAAAATGCAGTGATATCCTTCATGCTCATATTTTCCCAAGCATACAGAGTAACTGCTTAAATGAAAACTTCAGTTGTGGAGCAGAAGATGGCAGCATATAGAAGAAAATATGTTTGTTTCATGAGCTGTACCAATTTTAGCTGCTTTGTATCGCTTCCATAGAATAAAATTATTAATAATAAACAGAAATCTTTTATATCATATATTTAAGTGTTCCTGGAACCAGAGATGGATAGAAACTGCCTTTCTGGTCAGGTACTTTGCAAACTCACTTGTTGGACATAGGATTTACAAGCCTTGCTCTAGATTCCAGAAAAGATTTAGTCACTGTTAATCTCAGATGAAAGGAAGTGCTACAGCTTGGACTTAGCTGGTTACCTCTGAGAAACATTTCTGTTGGCTTATTTAGGGAGATCCCTGTTGTAGCAGCTTAGCATCAGTGCAGGGTAGAAGTCTGAGTATCTCTGTGCCTTGTACAGGGAACTTGGCTGCCTAACCTGAAGCTCTGCATTCAGCAAGTGCCTGGCAACAGCTGTGCAGATAAGCACAACCCATCATTCTGCCTTTATCACTGAAGTCCTCCCCTGTTATACTCCCTTTAGCAGTGCAGCCCACTTATATCTTCCATGAGTGTGTGCCCTGCCAATAGCATGGTGCTCTTTGGGTTGTGTGAAACTGTTTGAGGCAGGAGAAATTACAAAAAGACCTGGTGGATGGCTACCCATCCCAGTGTGTCATTGTGACAGCTAAAGGAAATCTTTAAAGCAGCAACTAAGGGGCTCTCAGTTAGCATGTTGCTTGTGAACAGCAATACACAGAGGGGTGAATTTTAGTGAGGAAGCTACCAGATCTCCTAAAATTACAATATTCTCATTTTTGCTTTTTTCTCTCTGATTCGTAAGCGTTTTATGCTTCATAGTAAGGAAAAATATATCCCTTGTGAAGTTCTTCTCTTAACCTTCTGAAAGTTATCACATTTAGGATGTGGACAGATGTCTGCTTCAGCATCTTATTTTGCTAGAAGTGAACAAGCTGTACTGCCACCTCCTAATTCACTTCTAACAAATTCCAATTAACTTGAATGCTTTTGATAGGTCTGTGTTAATTTCCCTGATATGCCTTAAGCAAATTACCTGGAGGTCTCATTTCACATTGTATCAAGCACTTCCTGTTGTCTACAAGTGTCACTGGTTATGGAACATTTTCCAACTTGCAGCCACTCTGTGTATGGAAGGAGCATTAGTGGAGATGATCCAATAGCCTTAAGGTCTTATTTTACCTGAGTACTGAGAACATCTGAAAGCAAATCTGTTTCTGAAATGGTTTAGATTTTTTTGTGCTATTTCAACTGGTACTGAAAACTCTGTAGAATACTTACCTGTGTTATATCCATAATATAGATGTACGGTAAGAGGGCACCCTGGGAGGATCCCTCCAAGTGGGTAGCTGATACCTATCCATGGAGCTCTGCAACTCTACAGCATGAGTGGCCATCACTACTTCAGTTAAGGCCCGAAGATGTTGGTTATGAAGGTTATGCATCAGCAAAAGAAGGAACAACCTCTAAGCACGTTCCGCAGACTGATACAGAGGGGGATCCCTTGGTAAGATTCAAACTTTTGGGAAAAGGCTTTTCAGTATGCACTTTAATCTCACATGTTAAACTGTACACTGTGAAATAAAAAAAGTACTGTGCACCTGTTGCAGAATAGGCTTTTAAAATTAATCCTCCTCTAATTTATGAAAATGTGGAAAATGAAAGGAAGCAGGAGGGCATGTATCACCAACACATTAATATGTCCTTATATTGTTTGTATTTCCCATCTGCCCAGATGTATCTGGTATCATGTATCAGGTCTTAATCACTATATTGTTTGGGTACCACTCTTCAGCAGCTTATTAATTAATTTTCTCATGAAAATATATTTCCTCGTTGGGCAGTTTTTCATCTTCATTATACAAATGAAGGACTGCAATATTCACATTATCTAACTTACCTATCATAGAGAATTTAGGGAAAATAGAAATTAGCCATCCTCCCATTTCTCATAATATTTCAAGATAGCTGATGGTGGTATAATAGTGTTAATGCAGAAGGAATGCAAGTGTGCTGGCATTAAATAGTAAGTTGATTTCCCTCAATGCCACATATTGTTTTATTTAAATACGATCCCAGACATTCGGGTTTACCATTGCTTCCTCTGATAATGGACTGTTAAAATGCATATGTTGAACTGCTGTTCTTGTGTAGTGCTTTCTCTGTGGACTGCCTTTATCACAATTCAAAATACCATTTTAGGAAACTGTATTTCTAGAATATAGGCAGACCTTGGAAAAGGAATTTTCTGAGAAAAACACATTTAACTCTTAACAGTGTTAAGAAAATGGTTCCTCAACCTCACTGTTTCATGTTAGAAAACAGACCTTGCATCCTGAAGAGGTGTAGAAAATTGTCTCATTTGAACTCCTCTTCCGTTCCATAAGCTTTCAGGTGGTATTTTGACCCTGTGATTTCAGCTTCCAGTGAGTGTATTGGACAGACTTCCCGCACAGCATAATCTCCACTATGGTGAAAACTCAGGCTATGGGCAGCCTGAGTTCAGTGTCCTCTCACCCCTGCTCCGTGCACACTGTGGTCAGCATCTGTACCTGAGTAAATATCACAAGCTTGAAAGTTGTGACTGGAGGGTTTGCCCCCACCTCCAGTGGAGCTCACGGGAGGACAGACACTGCACTTATGGAGACAGGACACATCTCATGAAGGATGTGTTGAACTCCCACCACAGGTATCCGGTGTTTGCAAGCATGGACACCTTTTAAAGCTTCAGCAAAAGCTACACAAAAGTGTTAAACACTGTTCTGTGCCTAGAGAAAACTTCACTGTGCAAGCTGAAAGCATAGAGATGTAAGGATTTCTGAACAAACTGGAAATGGGGCCTTAAAACACAAACCAACAGGAGTACATCTTTGTATTTGGCTTTGGTTTTTCTTTGCCTGCTTTTTGCAACGACAGTGTGTTTGTTCCTTGAAAAACACTGAAGTACTGTCAACATTGCTTGCAGTCCTCAGCATGCTGGCAGAAGTAGATCCTTTATAAATAAAATCCTGACCATTATCTAGTTAGGCATCAAGCATCCAAGTAATTTTCTGGATCTTAGTGCTGCTATTTGATCATTTTCAAGTGGATTTCAGGTACCAGTAATCCCTAAATTATGGGGGGCCCTACTCTCCTGTGCAGGAGGATCTGTTGCTGTTCCACTCCTGAGGTCAGCCCCTCAACAGCAGATGGGAGTCATTTATGAAGCAGCTGGCTCACCCCTCTCTCATTCCCTCCCCATCTTTCTCTTTTAGAGGGAGCATGTTACTGTGATTATGTTTTCAGTTGCTTTTCCAGTGTAATGCATCTACACCATCCAAAAATTATCTGGAAGCTTGACTGTCTCCAAATATGGGCCCAGATGTCCAGCTGAGATACAGCTTCCTTCCTCTGTCAATCTTGCAGCTGCGTCTGGCCTCGCCCCTGAATTAAAGAGTTATTAGGCAGCTCTATTGTATCCCTCTCTGGACCTCTAAACTTCTATTTAAAAACCAGAAGGCAATGAAAATTGCCAGTAGGAGCCGCTAACACCCTGCCCTTTCTGAAATCTTGTTGTACGATCGCTCATCTAGGTACCAGCACACCTCATCCAGCAAGAGAGCCTAATTAAATTTTAACACGGTCACTGCAGTATTAAATGAGATGAGATTATGTAAACATTGCTTTCTTCTTTCAGATGAATATGCTAATGAGGCTTCAAGAGGCAGCCAACTATTCGAGCGCACAGAGCTGTGACAGTGATAGCACCAGCCACCGTGACGACATTTTGGATTCATCCCTTGAATCAACTCTCTGAAAGGGACAAATCTTGCTGTAGGATGATGGTAAAATCTGTTTCCACTAGACCACTGCCAGTATTAAAGCAGCACACCAAGGTCTCTGAGTAAGAATGGTGTGTTGTAGGGAGGCAGGAGATCTAACTCTGCAAAGTCAGGAAGAAAAATTGAAGTGGAAAGCTTGAATTAGTTTAATTTCAAGGTGTTTCAATACTTATGGAGCCAAGTGAGACTCCATTTGTCAACTGGAAAGTGCCCTAGACCAAGGGCATCTGAGCAGATTGCACACGTGTTAGCCAAACTGGAATATTTTTTTTCCCTTATCCTCTTTGTCTCTCTGTGTTTCTCTGTACAAGTTTACAGTGAAACTTCCTTGTTTTTTTTTATTTTTTCCTTTAGTTTACCCTGAAGTGCTGCATGGACAATGCAGTCTTCTAATTATCTTCTAACCTCTGTTGTGCCACATGGTGCTGGTCACAGGACGGCAGTGGTGTGTTATATACTACTGTCCATTCCACAATGGGTAAAAGATGATAGTAACTCAGAAAGCACAAACAGTATTGTGCAATCACCAGAAAACATGACTGTGATATGCTGGATAAGTGCCAATTGAATTCTAACTGCCATGGTCACAGTGATGCGCTCCATCAAGTTTTTAGTACACAAGTCACAGATTTTATAAAGTTATTTTTACCACAAGGGTCTTTTTTAACCGCCTGCCCACTCCTTAACAACAGTTTTCTACCAAGTATTAACCAACGCTGATTAAAGGCTTTTTAGGGCTTCATTTGTTTGAGCCTTTTCAGTGAAAGAAGGAACATTTCTTATGGTGCTGTCTCACTGCCTTAAAACAGATTTCTAGAACAGTTTTACAGTTGGTTTAATTCCTAAACCATTGGTAATTTACACTGTTTTTTTCTTCATTTACTAATGAGAAAACATCAGTTAACATAGTAGCCTCATATCTGTATATCATGATTTTTTAAAGTAATGGATACGAGAAAGAACAGTTGCTATATAATATTTTTATCTTGTGAATAGATTTCTCTGCCTACCCTCAGAAGTACACAAGGAACCTAAACCCACTTTCACTGCCACCTAAATGCTGACAAAATAGGCTCAAATCCATTTGGTCCCATGGAACGGAATTTTTGGGAGGATAGATGTTTTGAATACTTATCCAGCAGAGCTGGATGCACTTGATGCAGCATGAGCACAAATATATGGGTTTTGTTTTTTTTTTTCCTTTTTCTAGTTTCAGCATGTTGTTTTGATTGCTATAGTTGTACATGAAGAATTCAGCATAAAAGAACACTGAAGCAGTGATGTCCACTGTGGAAGAGGAAGAATTTATACTGTAAAAGTGGGTTGGTTTTGCACAGTCTACTGGGTGGGTATTGTAAATATAGAGAAAAAGAAAAAAAAAAGAAAAAAAAAAAAGCCTTGCACAAATCAAATCAAAAACAAACAAACAAAAAAAATTGTATTTTATTCTGTTGGTGTTAAGAGATGTTTCACTTGCTGAGATTTCCTGTATGTTGCAAACAAATACAGAATGCAAAACCTAAAAGCTGTTATTACTTGGTGTGTTTGTCCTGTACTTACAGTTGTTACAACTATGCAGGAGCTATCAATGCTACAGTTAGCACATTTCAATATCTGTATGAAACCAATACATTTTGGGGGGAAAGTCTGAATATGTTTTAAGTTCATATGTCACGGCTGGCTACAACCAGACTGCATCTGGACTGCTTAGAATAACGGGAAATATTCTTTTACCACAAGAGCCGTGCGGTTAAAATAGGTGCACGTGAACAAGAGGGTACCTAAGGGCTCTGGCATTGTGTAGTCATGTACTGTACACCTCCATGGATGTTACCTTCGGGATGTGTATCTGGTGCTATTCACTCCTCGTGGCCGCCCCGTGGCCACCTGCTGTAACTTAAAGAAAATCAATGCAGTTTCCAAATGGCACTGAGCTGCATCACTGAATCTAGAGGTTCCTACACGGTGCTATTGCCCTAATAAAATTCTGAATTTATGCACGTAGGATTCAGTCTGACCAACATCGTCCCCCCCAAATCTGGATCCATTTCTGATGCAAAATGTCAGTTTATACACCTTGACTGACTCAAAGAACTAAAGCAAAGCTGCTCTTTCTTGTACCTGTGCTCTGAGCAAATCTGCAAATCTTTTCCTGCCATGTTTAACTCACAAACACACAATATTACATATACAAAACTTCCTGCAATACATCTCAGTGAGTCCACCTAGTTTACAACTCAAAAATTGTTTGTGAAACATTTGTCTGTACACATTTTATATTTTGTACATTTTTGATGTAACATATCTTGTAAATAGACAGAAACAGTGAAATAAATCATCTGAAAATTTTTGTAGTCTTTGTAAAACCCTAATAATAAGTATTTGGTGTCATCGGACTTAACTGGATGATGTATTTTCTATTGGTTTGTTGTTCCTCTAGCTTGTAAACCAGCTTGCATATATTTTTTTTTGCAGGTGTGCACACTGTATCTGTCTAAATTATTACTTTGCCATTAAAGTGGAATTATTTATTGAAAACACAGTCTGGTGTTTTTGCAGTCAGGATCACTTAATAGATATTATTTCAAATATATGAACAGGAAAACAAAATGATATACTGAAGAATGTGATTTTTCTGTATTCAGCAGAACTAAACTCTGCAGAAACAAAATTTAAGTATTGTTTCCAGTTCCAGTGATTCGGCAGGATTTTTGAATGGCTATTTCCTTGTTGGAAACAAGTTATGCCAGTAAGAAACAACATTCACATTCTCGCCATTCTCAGGATTATTTTAAAATACAAGCCTATTGATCTTAGTGACAAAAAAATGTGTCCAAAACCAGTAAAGTATAATGCCTTATTTTGAAAATAACTTTGAGCTACTTCCTCAGCAGGTATACATCAATATTATTTGATAGAATTCAAAGAAGGAAAGTATAATTGTCTTAGTCACCTAATCATAGACTTTGAGGTTGGAAGAGATCGTTATGCTCCTGCAAGGTGCAGCACCTCGGCTGTAAGTCTCAGCAGCAGGTCTGTAATTTCTCCTGGAAGTGCAATATCTCAGGAAAGACCTTTAGATATATCAGTACAGAGTAGAAGATTCAGTACCTCGTTAAAGATGTGGATAATTATTCACTGGGTGGTTTGGGTTTTTTAAGGGCTTTATTTGCAGTTAAATCTTACATACCACTTTTTCAAGAGAATAATATCCCATACTATCCTTTGTTATGCCCTTTCTTCTTATACTAAAAAGCCTGTCACAATGGAAAACATCTTTTACAATAGTCTTTGCTTGTCTTTTTGATAAGACAGACAGCTTGCTCATTCCTAGCTTTTCACAATAAGCCATGTCTTTCAGGCCTCAGCCTGTTTATTGCAGGACCTCCTGACTATGTGGTTTATCAGATAGACCATTCAGAAATGTGGGTATGAGGATTGAACACAGCATTCCTGTCATGGTTTTACATTTGCTATAAACAGAGCTAATATCACCTTCCTACTCCCACTTCTTAATTTCCCTGCTTAGGCTTCAGGGCTGCCATTCACTCTCTAATTGCATCATCCTGCTGCAAACTCATGTTCAGTTAATTATCTACCAAGGCCTGGACTTCTTTTCATGTTCTATCATTTTGAAATACTTAGTCCAATCCTGTCTATATAAAATATGCTCTTTCTTCCTTAGATATATGAGTGCAAATTTATCTGTATTAAAACAGGATATCCAAATCAGCCCACCCTACTAAATGATTAATTATCTACATTTATCATCTGTCTAGTTTACAACTTCAGCATCTTCCATAATTTCCAAAACCTGCACTGTCATTTTGCTTTGTCTTTCAGTTCGTACATAAAGGTAGTAAGTTATGTTTTGTCAAGAGCAGAGCCCTGTTGAATCCTGGTAGGACCTTCCATGAAGATTTCCTGTTTACAGCTACACTGTTTACAGCTACTCATGCCATGGATATATTTGCATTTCAGTTAATATGGATATAAGCATACAAAGCCATATGTATATACTATTACAGGACATACATGATGAGTTACATGGCTTCTCCATCACTGTAGGTCTCCAAGGATGGATTAGATTCATTTCTGCTGAAAATTACATCTATAGAGATGTCCTTCCACAGAAAAAGAACTAGACTTAGGGTGATTTAGTGTGCCTTTCCTATAATTCAGTGCTGCAGTCTTCACACGTTGTCCAGCTGCCATTACTTACAGGAAAAAGATATGAAATTTGTTAAACTCATTCTGTGTCTCCTGTCTCAGCAGATCTACCTGCTAACCTTCATCTGGAGACCTGCTCGGTGAACACCCAGGTTCCCATGACAGGAATGGGATAGTGCAGCCTCAGAAAGAAGTCGTTTTAGCAAAGCACTTGAGACATTGCTCTTGCTTACAAGAACTCATTTTTTATGCTATCATTAACTAACTACAGTGTTTCTCAGCATGCGCTTTTTCTTGATAACTGAATAATGTCACACAAATTAAATGCTACTACTAAGTTTGGCAGTGCGAGAGTTCCAGATGCACCGTCATGGGAGAAACGTAATGCTGGCAATAATACTAGTAACAAAAAATAGAATCTGTCATGAAAGATAAATTAACTAAAGCCAAGGCCATGTGACCTTGCCTTTCTACATTAAACTACATTTACTGTTCTTTGTTCAATTGCAACCTTAAACAAATGCTGATAAATTTCAATGAGAGAGCACACTGAATAATCATGTCTTTAGTAAAAAAAATTCATAAATGAAATAATTTCACCTTTGTTAGGGCATTTATTTGTTTTTTCCAGTAGTTTTTGTTAAATTAGATTATACAATTTAGAAAACTTAAATGCATCTTGACAATTAAATGCCAAACCTGGAAGAAAAGATACCTGTTAAGAAAATAAAGCATTTGCATGGTGACACATAACCAGCACTAATGATTTTATCGTGCCATATAAGAATGGCTCTGAAAGAAAAAAGAAACAGACAAAATATGAGTTACCTGTGTGATGAAAGCCCAAGGACTTAGTGAATGAAAAAGTAATTTAGGTTAATGAACTGTATTTTGTCACTGATAATTCAATACACCTTAAATATGTCCTGCTGCACTCTGCAAGTGCAGTGAAAAGACATAGACAGTCTGAAAACAGACTTCAGTGCAGGTAAGCGGTTCCACTCATGTAGGCCGCATGCCAGAAAGAGATACAGCTTCTGTACAGTACTTTGGGAGCTACCAGACATAATTTGGTGGCAGAATGAATAATTTAGCTCCATCATGACCATATTCTTCATGCAACTGCCATGATCTTTAGAGTACTCTCTCCCTGCTCTTCCGGGTCATGCTAGTGGCACTGTTTTCAACTAATGGTACTGACTCTTGATTGTGGCCGTGCAAAGTCACACTGGAGACAGAATTTGCATCTTAACTGAACTAAAATTACAAATGCAAATGTATTTTTCATCTAGAGGAAGTAGAAAACCTAAAAGCTATATAAGAAAACGTACTAATTACTGTGATTAATCTCATTAATACTTAATGTCTTTGTATTACTGCTTTTGTAGAGTCAGTGTGTCTCAAATACCTTATAAATAGTTTTCTTGTAAAAACAAATTATATTTCAAATTATAAAATTATACTGCTTGTTTGAGAGCTGGTTATTACCTTGTATCAGTCTACCAGTCCGTTTAACAAACTACGTCCATACGCAGTAAATTTCATCTCTAGCTTAAGGGTCTCTGTGGCTAAACAACATGTTTAGTCTTGCCATGTATTCTGCATAAGTCCTGTTCTTTAATTTCTGTCCTGAATATAGGGTTAAGCACATGAAGTGCTTCCCTAATTTCAACTTCAGTGCCTGCAATTTTTTCCTCCGTATACCATCATCTTCAGACAATAAGATGGTCAACTAACTAACTGCTGCAAGATTCAGCTGAACATTGTAGCAACTGTGCAGAGTATTACACTCAAGAATTAAAATGTAATGGCATGCTTAGGCCCAGTATTCAGGGTTTTCCATTTTGCCAACTGTAATGTTGAATAAAACCTTCAGACCATGTTGCTAATTAGGATGGAGGGAGGCCCCCTCTTCTTCTGGAGTGAAGCAGCTGCTGGCAATAAAGCCTAACTGCTTATTTTTACTTACAAGGCAGTAGAGAGGTAGTTCCACCTAGAGAAAGACGGACAAGCTATAGCATAATGTTACAGGTCATGCCGGAAGAAATGGTTTGTACTGAAAAATATCACTATCATTCATCTGTTACCATTCCTTGATAAGTCAGGTAACTTTTTTAACTAATAATAATATTTCCCTACCAGGTGTCAAATATGGCAGGGGTGGGATTGTCTGGACTGAGCAGCAATCAAAATGTAAAATATAAGACTGAAAATCAGTGCGAACTTTAAAACAAATATCCAGACTTTAAAATTGAAACTCTCTGCCTTATTCATGGGGTCTGTGGTGGTTTGGTCAGGAAGTAATTTTTTAGGAAGTCATAGAAGTTATAGAAGTATGTCTGCGCAAAACACACAGAGGGTGAAATATCGGAGAACTTGGGAAGATAGACTTTTTCCTTTTCTGGCTGGCTAGGAGGTAACAGTCAGGCCACCCCTGCGGCCCGGCCATGGGGATGGCTCGGGCGGCCAGGCCTCGCTGCTCTTTCCTGTGAGGGGAGAAGCTGGCCTGGCCCGGCCCGGCCGCAGGGCCCCTTCCTCCCCCCACCCCCGGCTGTCCCTGGGGGGAAGGGGAGGCCCCGGCTCGGCTGAGCTGGCACTGCTGTGCCTGGGGCCGCTGTGCCCTGGGCTGCAGTTGCTGGCAGAGGAAGACTGGGCCGTGTCCTGAGCCACAGGGTAGCCAGTAGAGGTGGGGATCGCGCCGTGACCGAGCCCCGTAGTAGCCAGCAAGAAGAAAGGCCAGGCCATGCCGCTGGCCCAAGAAAAGATGGCGTCTTTCTCCCCCAACACCATCACAGCTCTGAGATTTCAACACTATGAGCTAAAGAAGAAAAACAGAGAGTGAACCTAGACAAGATATTAACCCCTTCCTTCCTCCCTCCAGAGACAGACACTGTTATTAGAAATAGAGAGACAGCATGAATGAAAGAATTGAAGCTGTTAGAGAGATTGAAGAGTAGACATTAAGTAGCTAGCCTTCTCTTGCAAAACCATAGAGAATAGACTATTTTCTAGTAGTTGCTTAGAAAAATATTGTATACTAGATAAGCATTTTAAAATAGTACCCCAAACCAGCTGAAAAGCCCATAAGTAGCCAGAGAAAAGCTGTTAACGAGTGAGATTTCACAGTCTGCAGAGTTTCTAGACAACTGCAGATTTGTAACCTAAAAACCACAAGAAAATTGTTTTTTTCTTGTAGCAAGTGTCTCCNTGTAACCTAAAAACCACAAGAAAATTGTTTTTTTCTTGTAGCAAGTGTCTCCATGAGACTCAAGAAAAGCTCCTCTCCCAGAGTGATGAAAAAATTTTGTTTGTAGAAAAGTGAATAGATTGTGGGCAGAAGAAAAGTGTTTTAAAGTTTCAATTTTTTTTCCTTTTTTTCCTTTTTTTTTTATTCTTTAGTGTGTGTAAATAAACTATTTGTGTAACTTTTAAGTTTAAGCCTGCTTCACTTTTTATTTTCTCCTAATCATTATCTCACAAAAGAGTAAACACTAAAACCATCACAAATTAGTGCATTAGCTAAGAAATCAAACAAAAGTAGCGAACATAAAACCACAACAGGGATATACTATGATGCACAGAAATTTCACCTCTATTCACATAATCCTCCATGTTTGCTCAGTTGTGCCGAGACCTGTTCTTGTCCTTCCTCTGAGAGAGCAGGATAAAGAAAAAATAAGAGCTCTGGTTCATTTTCCTATTTGCGTCTGAGTTCTCTCCCCTCAGTTTTATTAGCAGACCTGCTGAACACCGAACCACAGCTAAGTTTCCACAGGAAATTTCCAGCCAACAAGGCTGTCCTTTGAAGCCAAAATGGTGTATCAAAGAATGTCTGAGTAAATGAACTCTGGATGTACCACAAGCAAAGAATATTTTTGCCCTTGTTTCCTGCCAGTTCCCCAGGCAGATGCTTCAGAACCAGAATGGCAGCGATCTGCAGCTCTGGTGAAGTTTTGTTCAGGATCCAGAGCACGAAGCTTCTTGCTATAGAGATGAAGATACCTGTTGCAGGAATTCAGGTTCTCGTTCCCCTAGAAGTTCCAGCAGCCCAAGTAGGTAGACTATCCTGGCATCCCTCACTATGAATACTCACACTACCTTCATCTCTCATGGAGGAACATGTCCTAAAGCTGATGATGGGGTAAAAATTGCTAAGATGTGTGGGAAGAGGAGGGGACAAAGCAGACATTGCTCTGATCTGTTCCAGACAATATGAGCAAAACTACCTATTCCTTCTAGAATGACATCATGGAGAATTTCTTCCCAGTAGTATTTTTTAAATAACCTCTTACTGAAATTATTTCCAACGCATACACATAGAGGGTGTTACTGTAAAGGTAATTTCTATACGGATCCAGCTATTTGTTAACACAGGGTCCTTAACAGTCTGTTTAGACTGCAGTGGCAATGGTACGCAGACTTTGCAACATGCTCTGAGGACTGCTATTTCCAAAGAAAGGAAAGCATTTTGTCAGAGAACTCCAAGCATTGAGATTTTAGCCAGTTTTTCTGCTGGATCCTTTCATAGATAAGAAAATATCTCCTGTCACAGGTCCTTTCCTTCCCTCAGCATTTTGTTCACTCCCCTCTCTGCTATTCTGCTGTTTATCACATCCCTTCTTCTTCTTTTGCCTTTCTCGTACGTGTTCCTCTTCTCTCTGCTGTTACCGTTGACACTCAGTTTGGCGCCCCTTCTCTGCCTGACATGTTTCACTTGTCCATCTCCTCACTCCCCAGAAGGCTGCTGGCTGTTCAGTGTGCAAAGACAGCATCATGTCCTTTTCTGGCTCTGAATGTTGAGCATATGCTGTCACAGCTGAGCAGAGTGTGGCAGTCACAGTCCAGACAGCAACATGCCCTCCCAGACCCTGCCTGAGTGCTGACTCCTCTGCCAGTGTCATAGCAAGACCCACTGCAGCAGCAGGAGAGGTCAGCAGCCTCTGGGAAGCTCCATACCTTACCCATGGAAACAAGTTTGCATGTGAAACAAGTATGCAGTGACCCAAATGTTCTCTTGCAAGGTCGTGGCCTCTCAGTACTCCCGTCCATTTCTCTATACCCCCGTCTCTGCTGACTGAGGAATATTAAGTTAAAAAGCAACCTTATACTGCTTTTAGTACTCTGCCAAAACTAAATAGCTCATATTTTGTAGCCTAGAGGAAGACTGTGGGATGAAAGATGGGAGACACACAGTTATCTAGGATACTGGACAGTGGGAGCAGAGACTCCAAAGCTATTCTTCTGCTCTCAGACTATCTTTTCAAAGAGGTTTTATTCTCTTTCTTTATGGTTGGCTAAAAGAAAAGAAGGATATCAGCACTGCCACTTCTGTGATCAAGAAAGATGAATTTTTTATTGTAAAATGGTAGAATTTTTCAATTTCAGAAATTATAAGCAAAAACATCTCATCTTGAAAGTGAAGCAAAGTCTCATTAATTTGAAAGAAAATTAGAAATAGTCATGTTGCTATAGGGATATTTCTTAAGTAGTCATTAGCTCTGGGCAAACACAGAAAATATTTTTCCATGGTTGTCACATGAGTCATAATGATCAGGTAATATTATTTAGTACTTTCTTAGAGATTTTCAGGCATCAAGTTGAAGTACTTTACAAAGGTCAGGATGAGCATTATTGTTAAGGAGTGAATGGGAAAGAAATCTCATTAACAGCAGCAGGGTGCAGATGATAACATAGCACAGCTTCATGTGAGGAGTGTGTGTCAAAATGCTGCTAATGAAGAAAGCTCTCAAACTGATTGGCACCCCCACTGTCTATCACCCCTTATTTCAGATGGTATTGTATATAATATGTAGCTTTAGAACATTTTTTAGATTGCATAGTGTAAGATACTGCTCTCAGTATCTGAAAAAGAAGATTCTGGGAAAGCCTTTTAGACTGACATAGTTGCTCCTAGAAAGTATGAAACATTTTGTTATCTGTGAGAACATACTCAATCACATGTCCACATATGGAGAAAGAGAAGGGAAAAATTAATAATTGGATTTGGGGATTTTATAAATGGGAATTTCACAGGGCTGTTGATGTTAGTTGGTGAAGGATATTGAATTCTATTTTCAATGGTGGCTCAGGAATACCTGAGAAAACTTCATATTATCCCTGACAGTTTTTAAATTTATAGTAGTTTGTGACAGTTTTTCTCAAAATATCTGTGCTCAGGGTTAAATGAGAGAAGGTAAGCATTTCTGCTTAGAATCCCAGCAACATTTATGTCTCTGAATTCAAAATTTCAGGTCTCTCATTTAACTGGACTTGGAGGCCTCCATGGCTCAGTAGAGCAGAGATTTCCTGTGCGCCTTTGGGAAGCAAAGATTAATCTCATACTGTGATCTAATGTTACTTCTGCAAATGAGATTTCCAGGCAACTGCTAGGCATGTCGGTTTGGATCCCATATTTCTAGTTTGATAACTGTAATCTTAGCTATAACTCATTTACAGACTAGTCTAGTCCAGCCAAAAGACCTCATTTCATTAGGACATGGTTAGGCAGACATTCTGGCAGCAGCAGCAGCTTCTGTAACTCCATTAAACATGCTCAACCTAGCTTTTCTCAGGAGATGGCAGCAGTAGCACTCCTGAATTGGCTGCAATAATTTCCATTTACTTTGAGCAGTGTGAGGTGTAAAGCAATAGTTGGGTGGGAAACAACCTCATCCCCCTGAAAAAATCCTCTCTGCAGCCTTGTGGAGCATTATGCTTAGAAATACAGACCTGTGGGTGTTTTGTGCAAAGAGAGTGATTGTTGAAGGGGTATAGATAAAGAAATATGAGAGTTAGCTGGGCCTTACCTAAATCTTTTATATGTAACCCAAAACAAGTCTTTCACTTTTTGAGCTATCCAAACACGGCACTTTAAGCAATGCTGTGGCAGGGTAACACCATTGCATGTCACTGCTCCCTACTTGCCTACAAAGGTCCCCTCCATCATCACAGCAGAGGGCTAAAGAAAGAGGGTAAGAGTCGAATGACAGTGCTTGTGCTTGCTGGTGAGCAGGATTTCACTTTGCCATGGGACATGAAGGTGAGGCAAGGGAGAAAAACGAATATATACAGCAACATGACAGAAGCAGGCAGGAAGAAGAGAAGGCTATTTTATATTGTAATCCATATGGGTTTTTTCAGATGCTGTATTGAGAGCTCCTGAGCACTTATGTACCATGACAAACAACTTTCATGTCTTGTTTGTACTATAATCCTTCCCCCAGGGGGAGAAGCAGGGGCAGAACATTTTGTTTTCTGAAGACATTTTCATTTGCTTTTCTTTAAATCCATGTGCTGCTGTGAGACTGGCGTGGTCAGAGGTGGGTCTCTGGCAGCAGTAGGTGAGCAGCTCGGTTTCAGTACAATGCTCCCAGTGGGACATGCACGGGCAGGATCCACCCTGCTCACAGAGATCCTTTGCACCAAATGCACAGAGAGGTGGAGGACTCTCTTCCACTCAGATGTAGAGAGTGAGATTTATTAATATATCTTGGGCACAACTTTGCTAGTATTTTTATTATATCAATGTGTTTAGTTTTCTTTTAAATACTATTAAAAGCTTGTATGCAGCTCAGAGAGAGGTTTTGTACATATGCAGCATCCTGACTTGCAGACAAAGGTAGCTATTTTACTCCATGTTACCCGGAATTTTCTAGGGCTGTGGACTTCACACTCAGATATATCACAGAGCCTCAGTCCAGCTGACAGGTGACAAAAGCAAGAATAACCATTGCCCTGCCCTTACCCTCCACTGTTTGCTGGCTGTAATCTGTGTTCCATTTCATTTCCTGCCACTTTTCATCAGTGCTTTGATCACATCCAAGTATGAGATGGTATTGGTGGCAATGATACAGTTATCTGTGACAAAAGATGAGTTATAGGTATTTTTCACATATGGTTGCACATGAGTTCAGACTTATTGTTCTTGGTTAGAAAAAAAAAAACCCAAATGTTCTCTAATTATTAATGTAATGGTTGCTCGAAAAAGAAAAGACAAACAAATAAAAATCCCCGCAAACAAACAAAGAAAAAAAAAAAAAAGGACAGACAAGAACATAATGCTGTGCTTTTTTTCCTAATTAGTTTATCTAGGACTCCCACATAGGGAAACAAGTTTTCTTACACAAAGATGGTAACTTTTCTCAGATCCATCCACTTATCAGACCCTCCATCCATTTCTGTCATCTTGAATAGGCTGTAGGTAGCTCTGAACCTCAGCAGTGCCTGAGTGTCTGATCAGTGCCCAGATACTGAGTGACCCTTGAAGCTGCTTGAGTGCATAATCTGTGGTTAAATATTTAACAGCAGTTGTTGCCATTAGCTTTATTAACCCATCTATTAAATCTGGCACATCCCAAGCCTTCTGACACATACACAGCCTTCTTCTGCCAGATGCTTACAAAGGGTGGGAAGGGTAGGTTTTGTGTAGGCTCCAACAGGAAACCTGTAGATTTTAGGTATACCTGTTGTGGGAGTTCTGGTTTCTTAGTTCTTCTTCAAGGTCAGGATGAATAACAAATGAGAAACGTAATCTTTGAGTTCTTAATTGGATGTTTATTGTCTCTTATCTATTTACAGACTCACAAGACATGAGCTCTAACTAGCAAGGTAGAAAAATATCTACTCTCTAACTTTTACCAAGGTCTTTTAAGCACTACTTATCCAATAACGAGATGACACCTATATTATTTATACTTTTAACCCAATGACCCATCACCCTTGGTCCGCCCTGCAGACTTTTTCCATCCAGTCACAGAAAACCACCCAAATCCATGAAGAAGAAGGAAGAAGAAGGTGCAAAAAGACAATTGACCCACACCCAAAAGTCTCCATCTTGGCTCCCATATATTACTACATACTAAAATCTTAAATCTAAATTTTTCACCCTGTGAGATCACACAGTACTGTTCAAACTACACATCCACAACCTCTGTGCTATCATTCAATCTCGGGAGCCTTTTCCAAGGCCTGAAGTCAAATGTGGTGCTTGCTTGAGGGTCAGCACCCCCCAGCTCAGAAAACCTGAAATTTTCAGCCTCCAGGGTTCCAACAACCTCTGATCTTAAAACAAAAAATAATAAAAAGGCAGGGGAAGGAGAGAGGAGTTGCAGATAAGCCACATTTGCTTTAAGATGGAGAAATGAAGCATCAGAGTTATTTATTCATGTCCTTGGGGTACCAAATAACTGAATAAGGAAGAAAAACTGAGTTTCTTCAGGGAAAGGCTTCTCCCTTTCTTCACAATGCTCCTGAAAGAGACAGCTCTTAAGAAGGACGAGGCAGGTGATTTTTGAGGAAATAAAGATAATGTGTTCTCTAAAATTATATCTCTTATCCCTGTCCAGAGCAGGCATGTCAAGAGCTAGAGTTGATACATGAAGGTTATGTGACAGCTGAAGAATTATCATTTAATAAGACCATAGCCAAGTCTGTGACAGCAATTATCTGTAGGCCAGAAGAAAAAGGAGAGGCTACAGAAGAAGCAGTATTTTCTGGGAGCAGCAGTCTTTATCTAAAAACTCAGAAGTGTTTCTGTACTTCCTTTCCCATCACATCCTTCTGATTTCAAATGGTTAATGTTGTGGTGAGGTTAGTGGTTTCTGCTTTGTTGTTTCTAGGTGGCACAGATGGATCCTGTCTGGATCTAGTTCTCTGAAGCTGAGAAACAGAGGTTGTTAGTGGTAGAGGTAGGGTTGTGAGAGAATAGTTTACAGAAATATGAAATACTTACTATTAAAGAACTACTCTCAATTTTCAGAATATTTTACATTTTCTTTTGTCTTTGAAAGTAAAAACTGAGCAAGAGGACAAAAATGTATCCTTTTCCCAGCTAAAATGGTAGTCTGTAGGACAAAAATGCTGAATAGTGATCAAAATGAAGATGGTGAAACACTGGAAGAGCTTGCCCGTTTGTTATAAACCTGGAAAGATATGACCATGACAGCCTGCTCCAGCTGCTAAGTTAAACATGATTTGAGCAAGGAGTCAGGAAATGTAACTTTCAGAAGTCAATTCCAACTTTAGTTATTCTGTGATTCTTGTAAAGAAGGATCAGAAAAAGATATATGTCCATAAAAACTGCCTTATTTACTAAAATGAAATACTGCATCTAGCTGCAGCCAACTTCAATTCTGCTCTAAAGAGAACAAGTAGGAGAAGCAACAATTCCTTTGTACATTTCTTTTCAATATCTATTCACTGCATTCCAGCAGGAAGAACTCAGATAATATTCCCGTCTTCTGAACAGAAGCTTTGCATCCTCTTTAATCAATCACCTGTGCCTCAGGCCCCCTCTCCTTTACCAAATTTTCAGCTTTGTTGCAAGATGTGCTGATTGCTTCCCATGGTGAGACCTATAGATACTCCTTGATTATTTGAAGGTGTGTGAGGTGGAAGAGTGAGTGAATTCTAATGGCAATGTTCAACACTGAGTTCACCGTTAAATTTAGGGAGTGTGAGACAAGAGCCTGACAGGCTTACAGACTTGTGCTCTGGTAACACTCTGCATCTGGGAGAGGCAGTATTTAGGACTACATCACTGTTCACTGTGATTATTTATGATGTGGAAACGATGAAAACAGTCATAGGTAATAGCATTACTTGGTTTGTAGTGTCTGGAGGTGGTCATCTCCAGTATATGGAGGTGATAAGATTTTCAGAGGATTTGGGAAAAAAAAAAGGCACATAGTGGCAAATGAAAAATGCCTTAGAAAGCAAAAGTCTTTCAGTCTTTAATAAGCACATGGAATTATTCATGTACTTACTAGGTTCATAATTAATGGTAAACCATGAGCATCTGTGAAAAACCTCTTCATACTTCACAGTGGTGATTCAAAAGGCATATGGATTGCTGGGAATTCTGAAAAATGGAATTTTAAATAACACTGGGTTTATTATAAGAAAAAATACTTGACATTCACCTGGTATGCTGATGATCCCCATTCAAAAAGGATAGCAGAAGAAGAATATTATTAACAATATGTGAGTGGAGATGAATAGACAGGGAATTCTTGGAAAAGATCAGTAAAAGTATTATAAGCCATGAACACTAATACAGAATAAAAAATTAATGCTTTTAATTTTCTGTTTCTCTGCTACAAGTGAGGAAGGAGGAGGATAACCAGGGAACCAAACTGAGTTAACAACCTGGCACTGTTGGTAGGCAGGATGCATTATACAAACACAGCTGGGCAAAGGATAGCAGCCACCAGAGTCCAAGGGTCAGGGTAAAGAAACAACAACGTGCCTTAAAAAAAGAGGTTCCCATTAGGTCCACAAATATTTATTATGAACTGCTGAAACACAATGATCAGAATCACTACAAACACTACACGTTTAGCTGAGCACTGGACTCTGTGTCCTTTTACTGGCTATACTGTTTCTCTGGAAAGCTCTGTGAGTACAACAAAGCACATCTCTTACACAACCCTGAGTTGCTGTCTGGCACGAGGAAGGCAAATTGTGCATGCTTCCAGACTCCTCATGCTGTGATGTTATCCTTTTGCTTTTGTGGCATGGTTTATTTAAAGGGGGGGAGGGAAAAGGTACATTGAAAACACAAAGGCAGCCAGGACTCACACCACCTGTTTTCCCCTGATGCTTTTGTGTAGTGTTTGGCTGGGTAGACTTTGGCAAAAGAAATGTACGTTCATTGACACAACAGGTGGTTTTAGCCACAGCCTTCAACTTTGTTTAGCTGTTATCCTAGAAAATCAGATTTGCTATGACCTTGTGCCTGTAATATTACAGAAGTTCGCCTTAATTAGACACAGAAACTAACTTTGAAATCCCTGTTGTCCTTCTGGATAGAAAGATCAGCCAAAAGTCTTGTGTCTATGCTAAGTATTTAAGATTTTGGTCTACCAGGTTGTCTAGTGAGAACATGAAGATGAGCTGCAAACAGAAATGACAGAGAGCTGACGGGCTTGTTAAAAAATCACAAATAAGCAACAACAAAATTGTGGAGAGCCTTAACTTGACACAAACTAATGCTTTTGAGGAACATTTTTCATTTAAGCATTCTTCTCCCTCTGCAAAAGAGTTCCACTTCTGAGAAATCTCTTTCTCAGTCATGTACTCATAAGCTGTGACTATGTCATCTTTTAACCTTGCTCATCAAATAAATCCCAGAATCTTGTTCAAAAACTGGGGTTTTTACTCTGCTACACCATCTCACAGTTCCTTCCTGACCAATTCTGATTTACAATCTTCTAGTTTGAAGTCTGAGCTTAGAAACTGGACAGTCTGTTCCAGGCAATGTCATTAATATCACCTTCTTAATCCTTAAAATTTACCCTGGTCATTATTACCTTGTGGGTGCTACTCCTGTTCAAAAGTTTTTAACCATGTCTAGTATCTTTCCTCCGGAAGGGTCTGGAGTTATTCAGTTTGCCTTATTTACTCCCTTTTAAGTTAACGGAATTGCTCAAGTAGTCTAAGGTTGCTAAAAAAATTCTGTGAATTGAAAAGTTCTTGCATTGTGAGGATTCTGCATTTTGTATACCGCGTCTATTGAATCCTTGCTGTTTAACAAAATCCTAAAGCACTCTGGGAGAGAAAGTATGTTGTCACTGTATGACATAGTTTTACTATTTGCTGTCTTTCCTTACTGTGGATAAATCTAGTTCTATGTTTTGTCTTGTATCTATGATTATTGGCAATTCTATCTTATCAGTTAATTCTTGGAAACTTTTTTGTTCAGGCTCTGCTTTATGAACTTCAATCAAT
>WAAE01015225.1:0-17477 GCA_013400495.1 Nicator chloris
TGAGGCTAGTAGGAGTAGGAAAAAACCCCTAAAAATTTATATTTAATTCTCTCCCAAAGACTCCTACTTGATTTTCACCACTGTCAGTGTGAGTGACTTGGAGATGTTCAAGGGGAGCCACTGCTCTGTTGCAGCATGAGTCCCAAACACAGGTAATGTGTTAAGTGACCTTAATGAGAAACACAAGAGCAGCTCCCATCAGCTTTTAGTGTGTATGTCCCTGTTTAGTTTAGGCCTAGCATACAAGATAGCACTTAACCTGATTAAGACTATATTTGCATCATAGGTACTTATGATGCTTAAAGCATCTTTCTATTGTCATGGCTATGTTCTGACTAGTCTTTGACAGAATCGTCTCTTTGGCTGAAGAATGCTCTCAACATGGCACAAATTAAATAGATCTTTCTG
This sequence comes from Nicator chloris, assembly GCA_013400495.1. NCBI lineage: Eukaryota > Metazoa > Chordata > Aves > Passeriformes > Pycnonotidae > Nicator > Nicator chloris. Next base: position 409 of record WAAE01015225.1, read on the forward strand.
ACACAATCCACCAAGTCTTTCATCTTACTTTCTTATTAAGCTTTCTTTTTTTTTCTAGGCACCAACAGTGACTAAAAGTATCATTGACTTTTTAACTTTCCCCTGTTTTCTTGGAGAACTATTTATTGGACTTCATTCCTAGTGAAAGAAACCTCTCATTTAACAAATGCATCATATTCTATAGTCAAATCGCTACCAACTCTTTTTACTTTTATAATTTGGCTTAATTCAGACAACATCATGCTTCACATAAATCACTTTTTTTTTACTCAAAAATATTCCTTATTGAATAAGCTAGTGTCATGTCAGTCAACAAAAATAAAGCACAAAGATCCTAGCCCTCCTTTGGTAGTTTACGTTATTTATCCACCTGTAAAGTGGTGTGATTCTGATGCAAATGAAATATATTCTTAACTTACATTTTCTCTTCTAATAGAAAATTACTCCAGAAGGCTAGAAATGTTCCAGTTTGTGTAAGTGAACTTTTGATTACCATAATCCCACAAGAACTGTACACGTATATATATGTCCATGTTCATTCACAGCTCCAGCAAAATTGAACCCATTAGGCAGTGCTTCACTTTGTTCTTGTTGGCACTGCCATTCAGGTTCTTTGACAAAACAAGCATATCGAGCCCTTTTGGGATGACAATTCAGAAATGTTCACTCTCAGCTTTTAGCTTGGATCCAGGCTGGAAATATGACACATTGCAAATCACACTAATCCAGATTTATGGCATAATGTAATAGATGATTCACCAATACTTTTGCTTGTGCCAGACTGACATACAGACTCTAAATCAGCAACCACTGACAGGTTTGGAGCTGCATTGTTTATCTTAAAAAAACAAAAAAAGGAAACAAAACAAAAAGTCTCCACAGGACATTACTGTGGTTGTGGAGACACAGAAGTACCACAATACCAATAGTAACATGGAAAACTTAATTTCTATATTTATGTAAATTATCTACTGTAGCTTTGGGAATGTTAACACATGAAATTTCCTTGACCTCCCACATGCAGCCTGAAATACAGACAAAAGGGATTAAATCCTACCTTATTTTATTTTTGAGGATCAAAAGAAAAGGTGTTTTTCACACAAAAACTGTAACTGCCAAACTGTAAACTGGATAAACATTCAGGGTACTCAGTTATTCACATTTTAAGCAACTGTGTGTTTGAGTTTGCCAGTAATATGTCCTGAATATGTTCTGAGATACTGGAAGTGTGTCTCTGTGTGTGCCTGTGTGTGTGTGTGCTGTCATAACCTATCTGCCCAAGCATGCACTGTCCTGAAAGATTAAGTGCACCTATTTTGAACTGGAGGCTGCATGCCATAATTTTTAGCTAACCCGTTTCCTTCTTAGTGAAAACAGAAATAAAAATATATTGTGCACACTTCATTGCTAGAACCTTTGACCTCAGCTGCCTGTCTAGCTGAGACTGTGATGAATGCTTTGTGTCTCTTCATTTTTAATTGCTCATAAATTGTTATCCCATGAAACACAAAACTAGCCTTGTCCTCATTTTAGTAGAGGTTGGAGGTCAGCCTAACAGTAATACAATTAAGGAGTGTCTTTGTGTGGGGGTGTGGGAGTGAAGAGGGCAGGAGGGTTACAGAAGGTTGTGGTAGTGAAAGATGTATTCCTTTCTACGGCAATACAAAGCAAATTCCACACGTTCAAACAAAACTCTTTAATGTTTGACAGTGTTGAGAAAAGCTTCTGGGAGGGCATTTAGAAGGGCAATAAAGTACACATCATCTTCTATATCTGTATAATCATTCTTAAACATACATGCACACATGGCTGTGTATGATAGCACCCATCTTCTCTTTGCAATGGCAGATTTAATCCTGAGGGTCAAATTTTACCCCGGCATGCACGTTCTGATTTGCTGGTTTCAGGAAAAAGTAATAGCCTACCTTTGACTCCTCTGTAAAATAATCTAAACCACATCGACGGAGATAACTCTGCAGAGTTACTTTCCTCCGTAGTCTTCCTGTGGTTGTCACACACTTTCTTCCTGTTGTTGAAAAGCTGGACTACTCTTGATTCAAATAATATCCAGTATGCCACAACACAAAAAATGTCTTTCACTTTCAAAATGCTTGGTAATAAATAACAGTAAACTCTTATCTCAGTGAGATAAGGGATCTTGTTGTGCCCAGTAAGGGTATAAGGGATCTTACTTTTGATTTTGATTAAATTAATATAAAAATAAAGCAAACTTGCTGAATTTGCATTTACCTAACATCACACATAATTCTGTTTAACAAAGACATTGAACTTTTGGTAATTGAGCATGTCTTCAGATTCCTTCAGACCAAACCATTCTGGTAATACTGGATTCTTGTTAAGGTTACTATAGGCATTTTGTTTCAAAAGCCATACCAATCCTTGTTTTCTTATTTAGGTGTAAGAAAATGTGGTATCTGTTGCAAAGCCACCAAGTTCTCAGCAACCTGTCACAGAGGCTGGAAACAGTCTTCTCCAGTGCTTTACCCAGGCTAATTCAACAGCTGTTTATAAAACACTAATAGCTATAAAGCTAATATAGCATTTAGCACGCAGTAGTGAATTCTTCCTGGAGGACAGAAAACTCCACCACTTAGTCATAGCACAATGGCTTCTATTTGCTCATATAGACTCCAGTGGTCCAGATAGCAGAAAGTTTTAGTCTCAGTAAGTGACACACTGCTGAGTTTGGCAGCCTAATTACCTGTACCTTCTCATCTGCACGCTCACCAGTGACCTGTTATCACACTTTCACAAAACATCCTACAGTTTCACCAGATACTGCACAGAAAGAGATGCAACAAGTTACTATGGGAGGCTCCTAGGGCCACAAGATAAAAATGTGAACTGGATTTCCAGGATATTCAGTTTTCCCTCAGAACTAAGCTTGGGTCTTTTTGTTTTCAAAACTGAAAAGTATTTATTTTTCAGTTACTAATATTTTATGATTTTACTTCATATAATATTAATTACTTTCCCGTGAACACTAATACAATATTATTAGGAAAGAGAATGGAAGCTATGGCAAAATATTGTTCTCCTTCTAATGAGGGATTCCTTCTTGCTTTAGCTGTGCTAGAAGTTAAAATTACCAATGTTCCCACTAAGATTAAATATTTCAGGTCTTCTGTAAACTGAATTCTCACTTTATCTTTAGCAGATAAAAAAACATATTTGCATGTCTAGGATTTGGGGTGTAAAAATACGTATTTCTCTGATACATGGGGTCAGTGTTTTATCCATGATGGTTTAATGTTGAACCTCTATTTATTTCAAGGGGCAAGGTCTGGAACTCTAGCTATGCATCACTGGAGGTGGAAGTCACGATCCTACTTTCCCTTCAGCTTTACTAGGACCTCACATCAGCTGCTGGTGCCTTTCCTGCTTCCTGCTCAAAATCCCCACACCAGCCCTTTAATGTCCTCAGAAAGCCACATCTGTGCACTGCTGTCACTGCCTCCATTTCTCATAGGAGCACCTTGCCCCATGAAATCCTTCCTCCATGAGAGGCTGGACAGCTTCCATTTCAAAATCGAGGAGAGCACTGTGTTGGTTTCCTTCACATTCGGTGGAATTGCCAAGCCTGATCTCTCATTATCTTCAGAAATGCCCATCCTTCCTCATTCTTTACATACATATGTATTTCCAGAAGTACTCTCAGAACTTCCTACCTAAAATTTAAGTATATCTTTGTCCCAGATGTTTTCGTCAGACGTAAACTAAAGCTCAACTTGCAAACTCTGGTAGGCTTTAACATTTACACAACCCTTCTATAGACTTAATTGGAAAAAGCTTAGTATCAGCCAGATAAAAAAAAATCAGGGTGTATATTTCTGATGTTTTCTCTATTAAAACTTATCACAGCACAAATTATCTTGGTGTTCTTATTGAATCACAGCATTGCCTTACGGCATTCACATTGAAAATGGCAGACCAGTTACTTTTGTCTTAATAAAGTCTAATATTTCATTCTACTAATGGAGAAGGTTTCTTTCAATATTGTGTACAAAATCTCTCTTAAAATTCAGTAGGGTCAGGTCAGGTGGGTGTTGCAACCTCAGCCATTCAGCAGAAGTTTGCATCAGCAGGCAATCTGAGTAATTGGAATCCAATAGGTTCTCCCTCCTAATTTTCCTAAGAAAATGGTCATTTCGAGAAACTTTGCTACTAAAGATACTTTTTTTCCATAACTTTTCATCTATTCAGTTTTGGTCAGTTAAAGTAAATGTTCAGAATGGAGACTGAATCCTTGCTACATTTGTATTGGATGATGAAAGGCTATATGGTGTTTTGAGGCCGACTGTGAAAAGTGAGCTGACATTAAAATCAGATTGAAAGCAAGCTATGTCCTAGAGGTTATGTGGCCTGTGACTGGTTTTCCCGATGCTGCTGATAAAAGAGTCCATCACCTTTTTCCCCTAGCAAGTCCCTTACGAGGGAAGGGTAAGGGACACAGCAGCAAAGTCAGTCTGTTACCTCAGTAGATGTAAGGGATGGAGATCCATGTGGCAGCAAGGATACAAGGGTTATTGATGTGCAAGAAACCACAGAAGCACCAGCAAATGGTTTGCAGGGATTAGAGCTTCTCCCTCTGGAAGGGGAGCAGGATTGTTAACCCAACTGAAGTGCATCTTCACTAATGCAAACAGCATGAGCAACAAAAAGGAGGAAGTGGAAGCCAGGCTGCAGCAGGAAAACTGGGACATTGTTGCCATCACAGAGATTTGGTGAGACAAGTCACAAAACTGAAGTGCTACAATGGATGGCTACAAATTCTTCAGAAGGGATAGGCAAGGAGGCAGAGGCAGTGGGGTAGTCCCTGTGTGTTAGGGACTGTCTTGCCTGCCTGGAGTTTAATGATGGTGGCAGTAAGGTTTAGTGTTTACGGGTAAGCATCAGAGGGAACTTGGCAGTGCTAGGGTAACCATTGCATGATCTCTGGGGCCTTTTCCAATCTCACTGATTCTATGAAAGGCCAGCATGATAGGGTGACTGCTGATGGCAATACTCTGTCAAATATCACCGAGAGAAGAAAGGTTGAAGTCTGTGTCTCCCTCAAGTAAAATAAATTGAACTGAAAAGCCCAGTTCTAGATGAGTTCTTGAAAGATATATTCCAGGTATGTAACTCCCAGGTATGTTAATAAAGCAGCTGTTTGGCCACAGTATTCGTGATGTGTCTATTCCTTTGGAGCTGGGAAGCCAAACTTTTTTCTATTTTTTCAAAATACCACCTTTTAAAGAAAACAGTCATCACTTTATGATGATGAGCCTACTTCTGTACATCATAATTGATTTTCTTTTTAAACATATTTGAGCCTCTCATTTGCAGAAACTCATGCCTAGCAATAGTGCATCATGTGTTTTTAAAATGATTTAGCATTCACTGTGTACTACAAAGGTCCTGAGTTTATGAGCTATTTTTCTTTAGGGCCATGGATTTTAAACAGGATGTTTCTCAAAGCAAAGGAGAAAATTAATTTGAGGCTTGAGGCAGTCAGTGCCAGGGCAAAGCTAACGACTCTGAAAATGTCTTCTCCATCATGTGGCAACTTCTGAAGAGAACAATCCTGAACAAAAGCTGTCCACTTTGAGGCAGCAAATTAACTCTTTCAGAACAGAGAACTCAGAGAGAAGTGTTGTTTAGAAAGCAGGTTATGCTTGGTTAGGATGCCCATTTTACAGTCCTAGTGTCAGAGGGCAATACTAGTCAGGATTCCAGGGCTCCTGCCTCTGTTTTGTGACAGAAGCATGCTGCCGCCTTGTATTTCTTGCCAGTCTCACGACGAGAACCAGGAGAGCAGTGAAAGCTGTTAAATGTAGTTCATAATACAGCCATATCTTTGGCCTTAGCTCCAGCAAGCCCAGATGGGAAATAAGGGTCATTTAGAAACAGAGCACTTCCCACAAACTAGAGAGAGAGAGAGATGTAAAACATACTCACCTACTCATAATTTTCTTCCTCTGAAGTGGATACTGGGTCCTCTGTGACCCATTAGAGCTGGATTATTCTTCCACTCTAAACAAAGAAGCTAACTGATTTTTTTTGCAAGCTTCTCAAACTAGTGCCAAATGCCCAAAATGGGAAGACAAACTGCAAATCCTAATGAATAAACATTTTGCAAGATTAGCCATCTCCAAGCAGGAGATGTTAGCTTTTATCTATTTAATTTATCAAACAAAAAATGGAAATGAAGATAGTAAAGCAAGATACCAAAATGATGGAATCGAAGGATTTCTCCCTTAGCTCTCAGCAGGAGTGCTTTCTGAGGGACAAAAGGATGATTAGAGACATGATGCAAATGAGACAGTGTTCTGGGTGGGGTCTCTCCACATCCACTGTAGAAAAGGAAAATTCCAAGCAGGAAAATACATTTTAGCTTGTTCCCTTGTGGGTGTCTGGTGCTCAGTGATGCATCACAGGTGGGACGTATCAAACAGTAAAACAAATCTTCAAAAGCATAAGAGACATTTAAGATATCAGGAAAATTGAACCCAGAGGAAAGAAGATCTTTATTTGAGAGTGGCTGTGTGTTTTATTATGTTGGGTTCTTTTATTTTTCTTTACTGCCTTACTACAGCACAGATAGAAAGCTTTCTTTAAAAATGAACAAACAAGTTCTCTAAATACTGCAGAATTTTGTGCCTACAGGTCATGGTTGGTTTAAACAGTACATAAGGGAAAGCATAAAAGAGCAGGTATGCATACAAGAAAAGAAACGCTGACCTGCTGTAGCCTTTTCCTTGGCAGCTGCCCAGATAAATGCTGGTCTTAAGTAAACAACCTCATGGACTAGAAAACTTCTGAATTTATATGAATTTATCAGGAAATAAATATTAGATGTGGCTGTTTGCCACCCCTTCTAAAGTTGCCCACATAATCCTAAAATTATATCTGATGTACTTCAGTGATTAATTTTTGCATAAACAGAATTTTTGTGAGCAGAATTTTTAAGTTCCAACCACTTAAATTCCATCTTAAGTGCTAATGTGTATAAATAACTAATCTTCTGGAAATACTCAAAGAGCACAGGAAAGGAAAGAAATTTAAATGACAACTTAAGCATGTTAATATGAATTGAAAATCAGTCAGAGAAGATGTACACTATTACTGGAGGTGGAGAGTGGCCTCACAGGTACTAGCACTCCTAAAATGTAGTAAATAAAGCAATAATTCAGTGTAAGTAACAAGAAGAAATCTGAATAATAGAAAGTTTTATAAAAAGGTTGCCCTTTTTAAGGCACCATTAACAGGATTTTCAGAACTCTATGTAACACCATGATATGTGTGCTTGAATCCTGCACATTTAAGATGTGGAAAGTAGAAACTTCTTTTGTTTTTGAATTTAAAATTATGAGAAAGTTCGAAAAAGTCTAGAAATAAACTCATATATTGGTTTGGGACTTTTAAATATTCTGAGGGACTACAAAAAAATCATCTGAAAGACTACTAGTTATTTCTACCACATGCTAAGGAAACCAGTCTACAATTGTCCATGGGATTCGCTTCATCTGATCTCACCTACAGGTTACGTGATGGGTCTCACAGCTGAGTCCAGAGTCCTTGGGTAGGAGGGCAAGAACTTCCAGAGAGCAAGTCATTCCACACCTAATACTTCCTCTAGCACTGGATTCAGTATCGGGAAGTACTTGGCCATTTTCATGAGCTGCACAGAGGTCTTAGACACTAATCTGCACCACCTCCTCGCATCCAGATGACTATAGTTTGGCAAAGTGAGCTTTAACAGTCATGGGTAACTTGGACTTTTATTCAAATCACATAGTCATATTAATCTGACTTCTATTTTGAGCTCATTAGAGTAGAAACTATTCCGAGAGAGAATAGTTTCTTTCTTTGTTCTGAGAAAGAACTCAGCACTCAGTATTTATTTACTAACATTCACTATTCAAAAAAATTTTTTCCTTTTCTTCATACTGGATTTTCATTGAAAACTTTCACTTCCAGCTTGTCTTATGAACAGCAATCAAATGCAGAGTAAAAATATTGGAGTAGATAACACTACGTCTTCAGTATTAGAAAGATGAAGAAATTTTAGCTTTTGATGTTGTTTATGATGTTACTTTCAATGACTGGAGCTTTTGTATTTAAATTCTTCTGATAATTCTCTAGGTAGTCATGTTGGTCCAAACACAGAGGTGTGTTTCCACCATTTCAACATCTATGTATTTGATGTAAGAGCAAATGGTCAAGGAATTCCCAAGGAGAGCAACAGCAAAAAAAACCACACAAGTTTTATAATGCTTCCTTGGGAGTAGAAGTGGTTCCAGTGTTTAGTACAGCATCCAGATAGTTGGTCTCTCTAAAAATAGCTGGCAAAATTGCAGAGTGACAGCAGATGAAAAATCTGGTCAGCACATACACAGATCTTCTACAATGAAGTATGATGAACATCAGCCAGTGATCTTGCTGTCTTCTGACACCAAAAGGGCTTTGATCAAAACTAGAAATGCCCACAACAGTGCAAGGCACCTGAGGCACTTCTAGCAAAGCCAGCAAATTGACACGGAGCTCTTTCGTTATAAAACACCAGAGTTTCAAGATGAAATATCTGTCTAGGTAGAAGTCCCCTGCACTGAAAGAATGGTAAAAATCTCTTTTTCCCATCAAGAATATTAAAGATGCGGAGGGGAGNCCTGCTCTTCTCCTGGGTACAGATCCCATATGCCACAGGCATCCTCCTATCCATGTCCATGAATGGCTGTTCACGGGCTGGAAAGAGCATTTTGCTAACAGCCATTTGTGCAGTTCCTTAGTAGGAACTTCCACTGTTTCCGGGATTCCTTAATCATTTCCCTAACAACCAGGGATAACAAACGTGACCTTCCTGTGAAAAACGAGGCTGGGTCTATAAACATGTTATTAAGAATAAATGAAGCTTTTAGGAGAAGGGGTTAGTTGGGGGTCTTTACTGGGCTGTTAGCCCCTGGAAACGTGAATGTAGATAGAAAACAATTAAAACCCCAGCCCCAAAGGATGCTGCGCTCAGCCAGGGAGGCTGTAATTAGGTTTCTGCTGCCGTTAATTGCTTCTAAAGTGAGTGATCATAAATTAGAAATGTGTGCAGGATCCTCCCAGAGCATGGCCTGAACAGCTTCTCTGAGCTGTTCGGGAGGAGAGGAGAGGAGAGGAGAGGAGAGGAGAGACCAGCAGGGTATGTTGGAAGGCTCAATTCTTAGCACCTGACAGGAATTTCAAGGATATTTGGAGACTTGGAAATGCTTCAGAGAAGAGCTGTGGCTCAGTGAGAGAAGTGGAACATATAAATCTTTTTCTTCTGCAAAAAATATTTCTATAAAATAAGAATAATTTCTTATTTCATCACCTCATTCTAATGAATCATCATTTACATTCATTTATTATTTTCTCTTACCCTTCCAAAATACTCTTCTGTGCAAAGAAAGTACACAGCGCATTCAAGAAAGCACAAAGGGACCTTATTATGACAAATTTGTGAGCACATATGTCCTCCTAGCAGAGGGAAAGCAAGTATTTCAGTGAGATGTTTTCAACAAAAAAAACCTTTTTCTTTGTTATTTATTTGTTTGAATAATGAACTACCCCTAGCCACTTACCAAAAACCTTTTGGGTACTGTGTTGTTTCTATACCAGCAAGCCAGTCTGCATGGAATTTACTGAAAATGAGATCTGTCTCTGAAAGACAGCCCCTCGTTTCGCTTAGACTGTCCTGCTCCACAGTTGTAAAGTTTGTGTTGTTGCTACATCTGAAACATTGCTGCTGCCTCAGCCTGAGAGCTGCTCCTTGATGAAACAGGGAATTCCATTAAAAAAACCCATAAAATAAAAAAGTATATTTATAGAAGCAAGGCTGACAAGGGGAGGGGGAGGGTATGGAGTGAAGTGGAGAACAGGGAACAAGCACTCATGCTTGAAACCCCTTGCTTGTGCAATAATGAGCTTGAAAGCCTTGCTGAAGTGGTTTTACAGCTGTGCAACAAAATGGTGCACTCTCCTCCCTTAATACTGACATTTTAATGTAGGATCACAGCTATTCAGATTGTCCATTGGAGCTGGCAGGCTGATGGTGTGAGCAACTACGCACTCTCATCAATGTCGCTTGGATGAAAGCTGCTGTCAGGCTCAATAAAATGGCAGGCTAGGCCAATCTGGCACACATGAAAGGAAACTGGAAGAAAGGCTTAATTGCACCTCCAGCAGATTCCAGTTATTCTGCTGGTCTGTTAACAACACGCAGCCTGGCACGCCACTCCTGTCCAGTCCACTGTGCTGCACTGGTAGGAGAAACTCCTTGAAGGTGTGGCACAAATGCACTCTGGGTTAGACCACCATAAACCAAACCAAAGAGGTCACAAGTCTTCTCAGTTGGGTGAGCAGCAGCTGCTGCATCCAGCAAAACACTGAGAACAGAGAAAAGATCTCTAAAATAAAGGGTTGAGTTGATTCATGCTTGAGGGACCAGCACAGCATCCACCAGAACTGGGGAGATGCCAAGATGGGCTGGGCACTCTTCTGAGACATCTCAGCGAAGATCCAGTAGGAAGAGTACACATTAAAGAGGGACATTAAGCCAAAAGAGAGGGAGAAGAGGCATGACTGATGAAACGAAATACTGCGGCGTTCACTCTGAGCAAAGTGCTGGATGGCATCAAGGATGGAGAAACTCAGCATTTGTGTCCTTCATCTGATGGTAGGGGATTGAGGAAAAGCAAGAGACTGGGTTTTATTAATTTTCTAATTTTTGTTCAGTGGTCGTGGTGGTCATGACCTGTTGTTGGAATGTTTTCAAAAGAAATGTTTTCTGCTTGTGGGGGGAAGGAGACAAGGAAGAAAAATGTACTGGATACAAATATCTTTCCTAAAGATAGGGAGCAACAAGCCCTTGAAGCCATATTTTTCCTCCTAAATGGGACTGAGATAATGGGAAGTAATGAGACACCTCTGGTTATCTCCTTTTGCTAGCATACCAATGTGAAACTAAGGAAAGAAATGCTCTAATTAAAAAAAAAGCCTTCATATTTGCAAGATGAGGCAGAATTACTCATTTTTTTATAGATCAGCATCAGGTGGCCACAGGGTAAAAGATTTAGTCCATCCATTCAGTCTGTCTTGGAAGGTGTATGAGGATTACATGATTTCTTAGTATTTTTATTTCTTGCTATTTTTTTCATTTTACTTGCAGGCATGTTCGAGGACCTCATACAAAAGATCCAAGACTGCAATTTTATTACTTTTTGAAGCATGATAAAAAGGAATTACTCTGAACAAATATTAACATTTTCTATACAGTTATTCTTTTGTAGCGCAGTCTAGAATTACTCAAGAATATTATGTACTGTGATACACTGAGGAAAAAGAATATATCCCTGTCTTGTGATAAATCCAATTTCAGTTGCACAAACCCCCACATTTCTAACTCTGATTGGATCACAACCCTCACTGTCACCTATACTTTGTGTTCTTTTACTATCTTGGAATGAAAGGATCTTCTTACTGTTAGGCATCCAGTACCTACACAACCAGGTAGTAGAGACACTGTGGTCATCAGTATTGAAATTACTCCTGTTTCTGGAACCCTCTGCATAGGAAATTTGAGCAAATGAACTTAGTAGCTCATCCATATAATGACCTGCCAAAAATAGAGAGCATAGTAACTTCCCACAGGACATGGATAGTTAGAAAGCTGCAAATGCTCCTTCTGTCAGCCTGACAAAAATAAGAAGAAATTCTTATTCCTTCCTTAAAGAGCAGCCTCTGTGTTTAACTTGGAGTCTTCCATGCTTATATATTAAAGAGCCAAGTTGCCTCAGCTTATCATCCTTAAGATCACAGTTATAAAGAAATTAGACCAAGGAGGCTGTGATTTTTCAGCACTCAGTAGCAGAGCATGTTGTTATGAGAAAATTTGTTTTGGATAAGTAATTCTTATAGGCAACTAGCGATTCTGCCCTGCCTATTTTCTTTCTCCAAAGAACATGATGGGTTCCCCAGATCAAACAGTGAAGTCACGCATGTGTCTGGATCTGGGGATGCTGAAACAATACACTCATTGCCTTGAGAAGATGGAATAGAGGATTCCACTGCTTCAAAGTGTACTTAGCACTAGGGACAATTTCCCAGAGATCCAGGCTTGGAATCGTTTTTAGGGCTTGGAAATACACAGATGAGAATTTTTGCAGCAGGTTTGTGTCTACTGAGGAGTTTAAAGCTTGGCAGCATTGCAACAGATATTAAAAATACATGAAGCTTCCTTTAATGTAAAGTCCTGTGATGGTAAAGTGCACGGGCATTGAAATGGCCAAAGCCATTCCCTTCAGATAATTTCAGGAAAGAAATGCATCCTTAACTCAGCTGCATGTGACACATATTTATCACCCTAAAAATGACACAGGGATCAATAAAAACTGGAAGAACTTCATAGACATTTCCTTTCCTAGTTGAAAAGCTTAACATGACCATTGAAACAAGAATATACCCAGATTTGACCTAGTTCAAAATAAAAAAAAAATGGCTGCTTATATCACTGTATATACTTGTTTCCTTGAATATAGCTTTATAAAAAAATATAAATATTCCTTGCCAGCATTTTGATCCTAGAGAAAAGTTTCATCCTTCAATAGTGCACATAATAGAATTGGTCAGATTTGAAGCATGGGAGCACTTTTTTATCTTGGATCTTTAATACTTTACAGTTCAGGCAACAGAATTTAACCAAACCATTGGAGATATAACTAATAAGCTCTCCCCACACACAAAATCTTACAGTATAGCCTTCGTTTTGTTTCTTGCTTTCCTGATTTAAGTGTAGTAAAAAAATGGTTTAAATAAGATAAAATTTGCATTCTTATTTAATTATCTCCTGAGACAATTAATGTACCTGAAAAATTTCAATATTTTGGCCACAAAACAGATTTAATAATAAGATTGGCAGCACTAAAGTCAAAAGAAAGGTCTATTAAATCAGTAACCTTACTGATTTAAATAGGACTAAGACTGCACCCTGTGACTTTACAGATACTTACCATGCAAATTTCCAGAACATCCTAGTAAGCTTTTCATTCTAAGGCACTTACAAGGTCCTGCCTCCAACAATCTGTTTCCCAGAGATGCACATCACTCAAACTTCTTCTCTATCCTAAACCTACTGGGTTCTAGAACAAGATGAGAGCTTGGATCACGTAACACCGCTCCCAAACCTCTTAAATTATGAAATTATGCTGCAAATTTTAGGAGAATGGGTTTGTCTAAAATATTTTAATGGTATCTTTCACCATTCCTATAGCAAAATATTAATTTTAAATCTTAAGAAGTATCTCTTCTCAGAAAGTTTTTATTTTGATTTTCTATGCCAACAACATCATACATATTTTTCTAACTCACAACATACTTTGAGGTTCAGTCTTCAGAGAGATATTGAGAATCATACATTGTTTTATTTCTTTTTGGTTGACACAACCCCCTTTATAAATTGAGCCGCCATGACTAGGAGGAAAGTCCTGTAAAACCAAGTGATAATGAATATGATATTTTAATAGTTTAGTTTGAAATGTTCTATGTTTTAAGATTTGTTTAAGATAATGCTAGGAACTGATCGCTCACCAAATGTAACAGGCAAGGGAAGGCAAATGAAATGCAGAATTCAAGGATGTACAATAATTATCAAGCTAAGACTCATCATACACAAAGTTAATGGCCGAAAAATTAGATATATGGTTTAAGCTAACTTAAATTTCCTCTAGAGTAAACAAAGAAACTAAATTTTAGTGGGCAATTTCTCTCACTCTAAAATGGTTTCTGAAAATTAGGACAATTGCCTTCTGAAGGTGACAGTCTCTAACCAGTGACTACTGCTGGCCTCGAGACACCTAAGTTATAGTGGGCATCTATCTTCTGACCAGCTACTGACACCTCCACTCGCTAAACTGCATGGCAAAGTCAGTAGGAATACAATGCATTAGTAGGAGCCTGGATGTCCTGGTTTGCATTTAGAAATGCTTGCACCTCTAACAGAGACACAAAGCTATTGAGATGCTGAGAGAAGCTCATGCGCATTTGTGGAGGAGTTTTAATGAGAGGCACTTGCAGTAGCTGGCTTTTGGCTAACTCCAGTGAGTTGCATGTCAAGGAAGTATGTCATCCACAGGTGACAACAAAACTGACCCAACAGGTAATCCCTGAGAAAACATATGCATTCAGCAGGGAAACAAGACAGCACGGAAAACAATTTTTTTGGGACAGGATGAGCAAAGTACCTCAAAGCTGTGCTGTAACCACTTCAGTTTGCTTCTGTTGTTCCTACCTGGAAAATCACTTTCTTCTCCTGTAGTTGCCTGCCTCCTGATGACAATAGAGAGAACATCGGTATTTAATGACGAGAAGCTGCAGCGCATACTAATGGTGCCATAGCTTCTAATATCATCCAATATCCCCTGCTGGCTTTGCAATTACATACACATGGAGCAGGGAAGTGGCATGTGGCACTCCCAGTGAGGATAAGCAGGTGTCTAGAATTACCTACTGACATCTCTCAGAGGAAGAAGGTAAGTGTGAGTTAACTGACCCCACACACAGCTCTAAATGCCTTGGGGTCCCTAATGGCAAAGGCTGATGTTAGAATAAGGGGAGTCTGGTCTGTGTGTCTGAGTGACTACCCTAAATTCCCTTCCCCCTCTCCTGGTCAGGAGGACACTCCTTATGTCCAAGCCAAAAACAAATGTTTTCTCAGCCTCTATTGCACCCAGTGTAGAGGTATTTAATCAAAGCATATTTAACAATAATAATCAAAGAATATGTAATCAGGGTCTTCATCTTCAGTTTGTGGTATTCCCTTCCACTGAATTATACATGTAAGAGTATGTAGTCCAGGAGAAACAGAAGTGTTCTCACCTTGGGATTGGGAAGATAATTTTATCTCTCCTGCGTATTTTTTCCCTTAGACAGAGAAAAAAAATAACAAATGGACAGACGGCAACTTTTTTAAGGTTTTAATTGTTTCTAGGATTAACAAATCAACAACGTTTTATGTCTCTGCTGTTATTTAATGCTGCAACCTGTACTAGATTAAATTACATGGCAGAGTACTCCAGTGTATTGGACAGCAGGCAAAGAACACACCATGGTCTACCCATTACTGTGCCCTTGACTAAGCATGTGCATTTGAGTGCATCTCCATTCTATAGAATCCTACATCCTATAAAGAATATTGATCCCTGTTTACAGACTCAGTTATCAAGATGAGGCTTCTCCCTTAATTATATAAGGAAATATATGGCTGGGTCACCCATGACCACGCATGGCTGGGTTTTTTCTTTTGGTTTTCACTGGAAGTCAAATGATCTTGGGTGGGGTTTTTTTGTACACTCTCAGGACCAAAACTGTTAGCTTTTTAGATTTCACACCAAAAAAAATTGACGAAATTAAGCCATTTAAAAAAAATCCCTCAGATTTTAAAGTATTTGGCTGTTATATTCATAACTGAAATGTGCTTATTCACATACATCTATGCCTATATGAGTGTGCCTATACGATAAGTGTTACTATTTGAGGGGGGGGAGTGGGGGGAGACAGAGATGACAGCATGCCTTTGGTGGTCATTGCTGCTGCATTACTCCTTCTTCATATAGGCATCACTTTTTACTCCTGTAAGTTAAACCAGGGAACCTCAAATTTCGTTAAATCCCATGTTTCTATTTTGGCATGAGAGCAGGAAAACCAAATGGAAAACCAAATAATTTGTTTGGATGCATCTCACCAAAGCAAGAGCTGGGGATCTGTGAAACCAGAGAGTGACCTGGTTGTTTTCTACTCCTTGAGCTATAAGATTCTTTAACTCTGTTAGCTTTTCAATTCCTTCCTTTATGTTTTGAGTCCAGGGAGAGAGGAGGGGGTCTGCAATGAAAATCGGCACAGGTCACCGCGTTGAAATGAAAGACGTTGTTGAAGGCAGGCACCTGCCCGGGTGTTGGCGTGGAGATGGATGATGAATTGAACACTGCCACCTTTTGGCTGTGGCCACGGCCAGGGAGTTGCGAGGAGGTGATTTTTGCCAGACTTCCTTCTAGAGCGGGCTGGGCATCTGGCAAAAGCACCCTTTCGTGCCAACCAAATGCTGAAGCACGTCCTAGTACTGCCCGTGTTAGCACACACCATGTTGCCAGCACGTAACTTGGATTTCGCCCCTTATCTGTGAGGTCCTCGGAACTGAGAAGATGAGCTAATAATACGAAGAGCTGTTAGCTTTAGTAAAGACTAAGTGCAATCAAGTTGATGTAAACAGTCACTTCAGCCTGACTGTGGTACACTCTTCCTGCCTCAGGAATACTTGAGAGTATCTCGCATTGTGTTGTGCTGAAATAGTGTTTTCTCAAGCGGTGAATTATATACAGTTTGTACTTCAACCTCTTTTGAGCACTTAGCTGTGAATGTTTGTATCAGTGCCAGTGAGTGTGAGGTGATCTCATTAGAAAGAGAAAGAAAATACTATCAGCCACGGGATTATTTCCCAGTGATTAAATGACAAACTCTCATTCTTACACAGGTGTAAAAGAAAAAAGAGAAAAAAAGAAATTTGCTTTTAAGAGCCCAGTGTCTGTCCTGCCGCCTCTGCGTGTGTTGTGTCCATGGCCTCCCGAGGTGCAGAGCGATCGAGGAACGATCGCCGCGTGTTCTCCGCACGCAAACCTCACCACCCACACAAGCAAGTGTGGGCTCTCGCCTCACACCCTCTCCCGCCCCCGTCGTACCATACGGGCAAAACCTCGTTTGCTCAGCGGCTGAACAGCTCCGGGCAGAACGTCCGTCCCCGGTGACCCTAACGGGGCCGGGCTTTCAACCTCCGCTTTCTCACCGAACTCTTCATCTTTGTGAACCTAAAATATGCGGCTCCGAGTGGGGGTGCAGGTGGAAGGGCATTCCCCGTGCAAACACCGGGCGCTTTCCGAAGCCCAGCGCGGCCTGGCTCGGGTCCCGCCGGCCCTGCGGCGGCGCGCGTTGCCCGGCAACGGGGAGCCCCGGCCTGTCCGCTTCCCGCGGGGCTCGGCGGCGCTCGGCCGGCG
>WAAE01015225.1:17579-37872 GCA_013400495.1 Nicator chloris
CGGCGGAGAGCCGCCGCACCCGCGCCCCCAGGGCGGCTGTCGGCCACCGCCGGCTGTTCCCAGCCTCCCCGGCAGGCTCCCCGGGCGCGGCGGGCGAGTTCCGCCCGCGGCCGTGCGTGCGAGTTGGGCGGCGGGCCCGGCCGCCGCGGAGGGGTCCTGGATTCCGTCCATGCGCTGGTGTGCGAGGGGGGAAGACAAAGCCCCCTGGCTCCCCTGCCCCTCTTTGGCAGAGCCCAATGCCCCGCTGCTTTCATTTGTTTTTGATCTGCCTCATTAAAAGACTATTGATGGCTTTAACTATTGTCCTTGTTTAGGTGCTGATTTACAAGCGCTAATATCTGACTGTGCCGAGATTAATGGGAGCCCGTGAAGTTTACAATTATCCGCAGGTCCCTTGACCACACATGGAGGGGTTTGGGTTGGGGTCACGCACTCTTATGAAAAACTCCAAAGCAGGCTTAAACCTGGGAACATTTTAATAGGATTGAATTTGTAATAGGATTTGGCAGCTTGGCCTAAACTATAGGGTAGGGGGGTTTGCTCTGGGTGATTGTAGAGTTGGGTTTGGGGGTTCTTTAACCTGGTGTCATTACTATGGCACAACAAGGTGTTGGTTTCAACATTGTGGGTTTATTTTTTGTGAAAACCTAAGCACAAGTATCTTTGATATGGAATATTAGAAAAAGGAGCCCTCTATCTGAACATACAGCATATATAGCATATATGTGATAGGCTCCACTGTTATGTATTATTTGATGTGTATCTGCATGCTTTATATGAGCTTCAAGCCTCTGAAATTACTGGCAGCATATATGGCATCTTAAAAAAAAAAAGGTACAAATGTGTTACTTAACTGGAGCAAGAGTTCTGTTAAATAACAAAACATGCCCAAGCCAACTCTTGCCTTACTCAAAAAAGCCACATGAAGATATAGTAATTGTGCAATAAATTCGATTTATTGAAACTAGTGCTACGAATAGAGGGGAAGTTACATGAGAAGGTGGGAGAGAAGCTAAAAGTGAATAATATGAGCAATTAGTTCTCACTTAGAAGTTGACAGCAGCAAATTTCAGTTGGTAGCACTGGCTCTATGGCTGTTAATTCATTTTACATCACTTTGTGCTAGGCAATAATGCTGGTATGCTTCTTGTGCTACTTAGATTGCTGTGAAACAGGATCTTATGAATCACCTCATTATTAGGCACCCTCATTTAGTAGTTCTGGGTTTGTGGCTTACTGGGGCATTCTGTGGGGTTTTGGTTTTTTTAGTAAGACAGCAAAACTGGAAATACATCATACTTGTCCTCAGGGTCATGAAAATACCTTTTTTCAGGACATAAACTGGAAATCCTGCAGCACCAAGGGAGGTACAGTGGATAGAAGGTATCATGAAAAAATAATGGGAAGCTACTATAGATACAGTTTGCTTGGCTTCAAAAGTTCTAGTATGGCCAACTTTAGGGAAATGAGGGCTTATGAGAAAACAGCAGCAGCAAATCCTGCACTAATGTATGTCCCATGAAATCTCACAAAATACCATTGGCCTTGCTGGCATAGAATCAGGCAAAAGACAGGCAGAGTTTCCCTCTATTTAGAGCCTCAAAGCTGCATTTCTTGAAGTCAAGACTGATGTAAGGAAGTGCCGGTGCCAGGGGTCTGTATGTGTTTATTCTAACTGCTCAGTCCTTTGCATTATTGTAATCCCAAATGTTATACATGTTTCCTGTCCTTATAAAATCAAGGACTTGAGTATTCTGTGGCAAGGCTGTGGGCCTCTGGCCCCCTTAGCCAGATTTATTCATTTCTACAGCACTCTGTAACTGCTCCTTGGAAATTCTGAGACAAAACAAGCAAACAAAAAATAGTACTTCTAATTAATTTAAGTATAATAATTATTCCAAAGGCTCTGTTATTATTCCACAGCTCTGTTATTTGCTAGCTGAATTCTGGTGTTGATTTTCAACAGCAGCTATTCATAACTGCAATGAAGGATTTGAAGATATACTGGATATAAATGTTTCCTGACAAGTGGGTGGGCGTTGTATTTTCCAAAGTAACCATTCCAGTCACCGTATAGCTGTAGCCATATTAGGAGGATTAACAGCCAAAGTAATTATGATTTGAAATGTGCATCATCTCTTTTAGCCTTCAGGAGTAAAATGTGGACATGAGTGAGACAGTCCTCACCTCCCTAGGAAATGTTGTTTTATGCTGTTTTAAGGTCCAAGAAGACAAATCTGCTTCAGCTTAAGTTATTCTGGAAGGTTTAAAAATCTCATCAGGACTAATTATATTTTGAGTATTTTCAAGAAAACCTTGTAGAATCATAAATTTGAAGCTACTCTAAATCTTGTGGCAAATTCAGTGCCCATGACTCTATAAGAGACATTTAGGCCAGTGTATAATGAAATTTGGAGACTGTTTTAACCAGGGAAAATGTTTTCTGCTCTGCTATTTTCTTTGAACTCAGATTATGCTGTCTCATTAGCAGTTCCTCACTGTCTGACTGAAGTAGGAATCTGGATGAAAATGAACTGACAGCAACTTAATCTAAACAAGTAGGACATGGTAATTGCTCACAGAGAAAAGTACTTTAAAACAGTTAGTAAAAGCCTGTGGGGTAAGAAAGGAGGAAGTGGAGAGAGGGGGGGAGATGTTGCTCCTGAACTAAACAGGTGGGGCTGATTGCTGGTTTGGCGCTGTGCTAGATACAGAGATAAGGCTTTTTCTAACATCACCTGGAGCTTAAGGTTGAAGCCCTTCAGGCTGCCCAGTGCTCTTCTTTCTATTTCTCCCCACTACCTTTACTGATAAGCTCTTACACTTCCAGCAGCAGCACTGGTGCTTCATTCTGGAGCAGACCAGGAGATAATACACCCAAAACTGGGACAGTGAGGCCGAGTGTATACACTTTCATTGCCATTTAAATGTGTAGCTCCGCAGACACTTCACATTTGCTAAAGCCAGCACTGCCACCAGAAGCAGTCCTGCCTGCCCCTGGCCCCAAGTAGGCTTTTCCATCCATCCTCCTCATTGCATGATCGTGCACTATCATACCAGCAGGCACAGGTCAAAACACCTCTGAGGGTTGACCTTTGTAACCTACCCATGGAAAAGCATGGAATGGAAGTAGAAATCCCCACCGTCTCTCACCACAGTCAATCCCCTGAGCCAGCTGCCTGTGGGGCTGCCACAGAGGGGCTGGGGATTAGGAATGGGGGATAAAGGAGATGATTGCTACTTTTGGCAATAAAGTCAATGCTGTTCTCTCTGCATGATATAAAGAGCTGGCACTCCTAAAAGCCTCTCAGAGGTAATGTTGGGGTGAAAAGCAGAGTACAGAGTGGTGAGAAAGCAAGATTGAGCTTTAGGCCACCATGATTGTGCACAAAACTTGTGAAGATCGATGGGACCAACCCAAGGAAAGGGAGAACAGTGCCTTCTGAGACTGACAGATGAGGTACAGGTGGAAGAAAGTTAATAAGCAATCGTATGGATTAACTCCGTGTATCCACGAGCTCATTCTAAGAAGCACTGCCTCTCTAGGTGCATCCACTGTAGCAAAGCCAGGTTCTGCAGTTGCCACAGGGAGGGCTGACTTTCAAAGAGCCGGTGTCAATGGCAGCCGCTTTCAACTGTGTACCTGCAAGACCTTTAAAAACATCAGGTTGGATAAGAACCCAGATTATATGTTTGAACACAAGCAGTTGCCATGTTTCTGCAGTTATTATTTTGTCTTTCTGTTATGACAGAAATTTAAAAGAAATGCATGCATTTTAAAATTATGACAAGATAGACATCTGGTTTGGCATTGCAATTGTTTCAAGAAAAGGTGTTTTAAGATGTAAAAATATTATGCAATTTTTATTCAAATGACTGAAGCTTATTTGAGACATTTTGTTATTTACTGACAATATACAGAATAATTTTGAATTTATTTATAATGATTGATTTTGACTAATAATGAAGTTTTACTCAACTCAAACTGGAGGGGGATCTCCTTCTTACATCTTTTAATGTTTTTGATGTGACACCAAAATTATAGACAAAAGCCTCATTATGCATGTATGTGAAAAGAAAAGTGGATAGGAAAGAGAGATTATAGTCACTTAATCTGTAACACTTACATTCGTTTAAAATTAGAAAGCTATAACTAATTATCTCATTTGCAAAGATTGAGCAAAATCTGACCAAATATCCATGACAGAGTCTAATTTATCATGTATCTCATATTATATCTTTTCCATAATAATAGCTGAATCAATGAGACCCTAGTGCCAGTCATTGATCTAATGGACATATGGTGATTTCCATTTGATAAGGATTAAAGTTTTGGCAAGGAGGATGCCTAGAAGTATCAATTTTTCTTGTGGTGAAGAGATTGTTGAGAATTGCCTTCAAATATTTGTACTGTAAATAAAGGTTGTGGTTTTGAATACAGAGAAACCAGCCCTGCTTCTTACAGCCATTGCTGTTTGTGCTTGTCAAGTCACCAGTGAAAACGCTCCACATTCAGCTTTGCTCACAAAGTGCACAGTGGGGTTTAAGATGTTTGTTGTTTGCATGGAGCAAGAATTTGCTTTCTGATGTGCTGTGTAGGCAGGTGAGTGCATCTTTGAAAGTTGGCAGCATCCTGAGTAGGCTTGATAGGTGTTTTTTCTAAATGCACTTTTTTACTCAGGCTCTAGTCTTTTCAAGACAGCCCCTCTGACATTAAAGGACCACTGATGACATCCAGGTGCCTGGATCCATATTACACAGAGGGCTGCTGCACACTGAGGAGGATCACCAAGGTTTTTCAGCTGGGTGAGTAGATGTCTCTGTCTGGCCCCAAATTTCTGTGTGAAGGCCCTAACAGCAATTTTTCCAGAGCAAAAAATAAATCTGAGTGTCCCACTAGACAAAGATTTTTATCTACAGCAGCTGCCACTGATTTGGTTGTGCTCTCTGGTTGGATTGAAGCATGGAAGCCCACAAAATGAACTTACAGTATTCTTTTGGAGGAGTTTTTCACTGAGGTCATTGGTTACAGGCGCTTTAGGTGAAAAAAGTCCTTGTTTCTGAAGTCCTTGATGTGGTATATCCTAGCTAGCATCTGTCTAGGAAACAAAGGAAATCATGACAGTTTCCCTGTATGATTTCCCACAAGAGAAAAATTAGAAATAAAAAAGCAACACGAGTGTCGCAATAGGACATGAAATGAAGAGATGGACTTCTGTCTAATTTCTGAGAGCTAAAAGCCTTTATTTCAAATTTCTGACTCCTTTATATGGTGTTTCAAACAAGCCCAGTGATTGGTAGGCAAAGTTAACACCTCTTCAATCAGACTGGTCAAGACAGATGTCTATCAAAAATCTTCCTCTAAGAAGGAACAAAAAACATAGATAAAACTAACATAAACAAGTCTCTTATTGTGCTGGTTTGAAAGCAAAACCAGTGAAAGACTCCAAGTCAGAAGTACAATTTAATAGAGTGAAAAAAGAAACAAACAACAAAACAAATAAAAACAAAATAAAAAGATAAATGCAATATTACAAAGGACCACTGACAGAGTCAGAATATGAACCCAACACCCTGTTAGTTAGGCTGGTAGTAGCAGTCCAGATGAAGTAGTCTTGTTGAAGCAGTGATCCTATAGAAAAGGTCTGGTAGGCAGCTCTTGTCCTCTGGGAATCCAGTGGCTAAGGTTGACCTGTGCTGTCCNTGAAGGCTAAAAAAAACCAGGACAACACACGAGAAAGCGTTTCACATTTTATTTTGTTCCCTTCTGCTCTTACTTTGATGTTTCTGCTGCTTTTACTGCTGTAAGTTCCCTCAATGACGCTGGTCCCTGTAAGATCTTAGAGCTTCAGCCATGAACCAGAAGAATGGAAATAGGTACTGGACAAATACCTAATTGAAAGTAATAATAGTTAAAACAATCCCAAAATGTTCCTGCCCCAAGGATATTACAACCTGAGGAATAATGTACTTGCTGTACTCTCTTCTAGTGAGGTGCTAGCTCAAAATTATCATTGTGACTATGTGTTTTTCCACAGAGCTACAGAGCAAGCTTTCTTTTTGACTACAGAAAGTCTGAAGTGTACCTGTATTCCAAGAATGAAATAGGAGCTAATAATAGATACACAATGACAAGCGAGTAGAGTTAAACAATAACTTGATATCTGCTAGGATAGTCAGTCATATTCCAAGTAGTGTTTCGTATGATAATTAATCTTTAAACAGCTCTGGTAAAGTCCCAATTTAAATCCACAGGAGAACAAGCGCAGCAAAGAATCTGTAAGAATTCTGGATTGCACTGGATTTGGGCAAAGAAAAATCGTATATATAAAGGCTGGAGCAAACAGTGAATTACTGTTACTGGAGTCTGCCCTATCAGAGACTATGTGGCTGTGATGTCTTCTGAGCCTGAAGGAGCACAGCTAGCACTGACAGCAGGGTCACAAGGTGCTGGTATTTATTTTATAATGAAACCTGCCTTAAATGAGCCCACAAGGAAGCAGTAGAAAAGATTGCTTCACAAGAAAGACCATGAGCTGGACAAAATTATACTTAACTTGGCGAGTATTTTAGAGAAGCCTGGTCAGACTCTGCCAGTCATGCTGGGGGATGTGCAGCAACACTGGTTTGGAGGGACAGACTAAGTGCTGTGTGAGCAGCCTAAACAGTTCATAGTTATATTTAGATCCTGGCATTCATGTAAGTAGGGGCAGAAGATGCAGGCAGGGAAAGGAGGACTGCAGCT
Source organism: Nicator chloris (assembly GCA_013400495.1). Classification (NCBI taxonomy): domain Eukaryota; kingdom Metazoa; phylum Chordata; class Aves; order Passeriformes; family Pycnonotidae; genus Nicator; species Nicator chloris. The sequence continues at coordinate 24,325 of WAAE01015225.1, forward strand.
GGGACCAGGATGGATTATGGATTTCCTTTTAATTTCCTATTCATCCTGTTGCTAGCTTTTGTGCTAGAACTCTGGGTTAGGATGAGAAGGAGGTGAAGGAATGTACTTTTCCTCCAAATAATGTACCCCAAAAACATAATGTACCCCTAAACAAAAGTCTGTCTGATTTGAGTAGTGAAACAGCCTGGGTATAGAAAGCCTGGATTAATTGCTGTAGAATGAAAAACAAAACTTGATGAAGGCATCCCTACAGTTTCTTGGAGGTGCATTTCTGTGTTGAGAGCTGCCCACAGAATGCTGCCATCTTCTTGCCTTCCCATTTGCTCCTGCTGTCAAGCCCTGTTAACCTGGAGGTGTCTTGTTTCCCTGCCACCCCTCCCTCTGTTCCCTGAAAAAGGGACTATATACCCTGAATTTCTTTCCTACCTCATCCTGCCCCTTTCATCTCTTTTGAGGACACTCACTACTAGTGTAATTTTTACTGTATTTCCAAAATTTGCCTTTTTAAGAAATGTTAGGCTACACAACAGAGTTGGAGTTTTTATTAGTTGGCAGAGGAAGTGAAAAGCATTTGGTTAGGTACAAATGTATAGTGCTTGTAATTTTTTCTTACCAAATATGCAAAAGAACACAAATTGTCCTGTGAGTATCACAGCTTTTTGGGTTTGATTTCCTTCAGATTTTTATCCCGTTTCCTTCCCTCACTCCCACCACAATAGTTCTGTCTCCTTCTGTAAACCCTCTGACATCTGTCAGGCAAGAAATAACACATACCCTGGCTAATCTGGATCCATGCATATGCAGATTGGGCAGCTGGCTACTACCAAGCCACATAACGTATCACATCCAAGTTCTTCCTGCTTTCTTTTCAATGGGGTTTTCATGCTGAGTCTCTCTCCACTTCCCAGCTGCAGATTAAAAAAAAAAAAAAAAAAGGCAGTTAATTGTCTCTAAGACTTCTGCTTCTCTTTGGTTGGAAGGTTAAATTGCCCAACAGACTAAAAAGTTATAAAGGAGACTGACTGGCAGAAAAGTGGAGAGCCAAAAGGACAGAGGCTCCATTTCCTTGGCAAACCAGCCTCAAGTATTTCCTTTAGATCATTCTTTTTAGGGAAAATACAGTATTTTGCTTTACTCTTCTGTGGCACAAACAGAAAATGTGAAAGGCTGAATCCCAAACCAGGTGCAGAAGATGGCATCCATGTCCCTTTACCCCAGGTTATAGTCACTTTTCTCTGTACCAGGAACTAAGCTTCAGCCTCTCCGGGGAACAGCAGTTGTTTTAGGTAGGGATTTTCCCGCTTCATCATGTTGACACTTTCACTCCAGACTGGCTGAGGTGTCAGTCAGTGAGGCAGGAACTGATTCTTCAGTCATGATCTCTGTCACCAGGCCAGAGAAACATAAACTGGTCTCAGTTTGGTAGCATTAGTATCTATTACAGTATTGAAAGCAAAAGTCAGACAGGACTGGCAGTAAGTCAAGCATAGCTTATGCTAGTTGTTTGAGAACAGAAGCACCTGGATTCTCTTTCCTTCTTTGCCTACTGGGGGTTTGAAGTAGGATCCTGAGCTAGTGCCTAACTCTTCAAGTTGTTCTGGCTTTTACACTGAAACCCAGAGCATAATTCTTGCTTGTCTTTTAGCCTAATTCACTGAGACAGTCATGGGACTAGAAGTTTTGGATGGCTTTCTTGCTATGTCTTAGTAAGTATTAAAGTGCAATACATTTAGCTGTGAAGACTCTCCATCTAGAGAACACATGAAACCCACATATAGGTTTCCTTCAAAGGCTCTAATTTTTCCAAATTCAAGCAAATTTTTAATGGGGAGAGCAACAGGTACACCTTTTACTCCCAGCAAATTCTTTCAGACAAGCATCAAGTACCTGCCTGAAAGCTTACATAATTGAACTATTTTTAAACCATTAGATCTATTTGACATATAAAACATATTTTTCACTAGCATTCTCTTCAGAAATGATCTGCCGGTTTTATCTGAAACCTCGAAAAAATATTTTGACTCTCTAGCAGGGAAATTTATAATCACATAGAGTTTAGCAGAGTTACTTTAATGAATCTACTACCGTAATATTGAGGTGTGACACATAGAGCAGCCAGCTTGACCTGTATAAAGGGCTGGTGGTAAAACAAAAATCTTTGACTCTTACAATGTATTTTGCAAAAGCTGCGGCTCATCTGACACTGTTATACAAAATTCATCCTGCAATGAGACAGTCCTCAGGTTTCATACTGACTACAGAAATTATGATTCCATACCCTAAATATCATAGCAGAAAGAAAAAATGGCAAAGAGATAATCAGAACCAGTGCTGAGATTTTCCCTTATGTTTGTACACCTAAATTTAAAACATTATTTCAAAAATTTGGAGGATCTGAAAAATGCCCTTATTTTTCATAAGATTTTTAACCTTACACTTTAAATGTGTTTGACCATATTTTTTTGACTTCATTTTCCCATCCAGAATAAATAAAGGGAAAGGTAAACAAACTGTTGGGGGAGAACTAAGAGGTATTGCAGCTTCACTGGAAAATTGGAGAGGCTTTGACATGGAGGCTTCATTATCACTTCCACTCCTTCCCTGTAGGGATTCATTAAAATGTCAGTCGTGTGAAGGTATACCCGTAAATATATAAATAATACATAATAATTCCATTTGCAGATTCCACTCGGGAATACTAGCCCCAAACCATTTTAGTCTTGCCAGGGAAAATCATAAGCATTATTCTGCTTTGCTATGACTCCACTGGAAGTAAAAATGTTGGTGCTACAATACAAAATGGGCACATGGCTTTTCCTTCAGTATCCTCACACCGAGCTATCACCCTGTGGTTTGGGAGCCCTGTGGACTTTGTTGCCTTCTGCATCACAAAGTTAAGAGTTGTGGTCTTGAAATAACACCAGCTCAGTTAGATGTAATGGTGGTCTCCAGCTGATTATCCCTGCATGTTTGGACTGGGTGGATGAACTCTCACTTTAGGTCATCCCACAGCCAGGTACAAGAAGGCACTGTTATTAAGAAAGAACAGTTATATGTTTGTGCAGGCCATCTTAATTATGGTGTTGCCCAAAACTTGCGTACCTAGCTTTGCCAAGAGTATGAGAACATGGCTAATTACATATGCTCTGTATATGTTTATCAGGATCTCTTTATCATGGTCTGTTTTGTGTTCAGGCAAAGGTGAGAGAGCTCGGTCTGGCTGCAGAGAGATGTCACCTCATAGATGACTGCATCTCTCAGGATAATAGTGCTAGCTGGTGTGGAGAAAACATTGATAACCTGGGGACAGCTGCCTGGAGGTCTGTGTGAAAGTGGTAGATGGTCTCAGCCCTGCTCATGGCAGCCAATTGGCTGATAAACAATTCCCTTGCATTAATCAACACCCAAGCCAGCAATCAAGAGAGTTTAGGAGCTGAATCATAGAATGGTTTCGGTTGGAAGGAACCTTAAAGATTGCTTCATTCCGACACCTCTGACATGGACAGGGACACCTCCCACTACACCAGGTTATTCAAGCACTGTCAAAACTGACCTTCACAATTTCTTCCTCATACCCAATCTAAATCTACCCTCTTTCATTTTAAAGCCATTTACCCTTGTCCTATCACTACATGCCCTTGTAAGCCACCCAAAAGTCCATCCTCCTTGTAAGCCACCTTTAAGTACTGGAAGGTGCTGTGAAGTCTCCCTGGAATCCTCTGTTCTCCAGGCAAAACAACCCCAACTCTCTTAGCCTGTTTCCATAGAAGACGTTTCATCCTTCTGATAAGCTTCATGAGCTCCTGAAGAATAGCTCCAACAGGGCCATGTCCATCTTACATTGGGTGCCCTGGAGCTGGACACAGTACTCCAGGTGGGATCTCACAAGAGCAGAGGGTCAGAATCACTTCCCAAGTCCTTCTCCACAAGACTGCTTTCAGAACATAGAGAACATGGAGACTGGATCACCCTCTTGACCTTCCCAGTGGCTCTCAAAGAATAGGGCTGAAGGCAAAACGCATGGACAGCACCTTGAGAGACTTTGCCTAACACAGTCTCTATAAAACCGATTCCATGGGATTCCAGTCTCCAGGGCTGTCCAGTCAGTACTTTATAAAAGCAGTATGTTGCCTTTTAAAAGATGCTAAAGGAATCTTAAGAAAAAAAATACATAATTACTATAAATGCAGGTTTTCCATTGGGTCATACATCTTCATTTAACATAGTGATTTAGTGATTCCTAAAGGAAATGATTATAGTCCTTTGTTCTTAAACAAATAAGTTGTGTTCTTTATCCTCCGAAAAAGCTGATAATATGATAGGTGCAGCTCTAAGGAATAATTATACTAAATGGCCGTGGATACCTCAAAAGACAGAATACATCTATTATGCAGAATTCCCTACAGAAATCTTAGAAATCTTATATGCATTGATTGCTAGTTAGCATTAGAAAGACTTTTGCAAGTTGACTTTACCAAAGCAGCAACTGTTTGCATTAGCAAACAGGCAACATCAGCCAGCTGATAAGAATACAGTGGAGTAATGCAATTAATATAGCTATGTCTGTTAATTAGTGTTTGCTGACTGTCAAAAGAAGATACTGTTAGGAGACAAACTTATTTTCCTGATTAAAGAGTAGGGCCCATCTTGTTGAATTGAGCTGGACCCACTTTTGATCTAATTAAAGCTAGCAGAGTACTGTGTGCTGGAAACTTATGCCACTCTGACATAACATTTGCATATTCATAAGTGAGATAGATTGATATTTTGCAATTAACATGGACCAATGAGAATAAAGCCTAATTAGTAAACATGCTCTCTTTATTAACTTTCAGGTCAGGCCTTTGTCGTAGTGTAAAGTAATAATGGAACAGGAAGTCCTTTTTAAAAAAGGAACTTATGTATAGTTCATTCCTTTCTCACTTAAGCTCCATCTACTTGTTACTTTACTACTACTCAGAACCATTTAGTTCATGACTGGGATGGTGCTAAGGAAAAGGAAATGTATGAGAGTGAAGAAGGAATATGAGGTCAAAATACAAGTGGAAATGTTGGTAGATACAACACTCAGCTATAGACAAGTTCATTAAAATGTGGTCTTTTTTCTCGTTTGAGTTTACTGATTTCAAGTCAAATCTTCAGGTTTGCAATGTTCTCTCAGATCCTCAAATGACAAAAATGAGACTATGACAAGAAGATGCATTGTGTATGCCAGAAGCTGGAGTATGGGAAAAATGGGGGAAAGAGGTTAAGGAGCTTGCACAGCTCCGCAAAACATAGGAGTTGTTAGATTTATATATAAATTATATTTTTATATATAAACAATAATTTAAAAATCAGATTGTAGAATAATGATCTGCTCAGAATCAACTGGTAAATACTTAAAAAGCAAAATTTAGTTCTGCATAGAGCGTACCACACATTTTTCAGAAATAAATCTCATATTCCTAACTAATGTCCTCATTATGATTAAGTAAAATTAATTCTGTATGTCAGTGTTTACAAATTCACTGATTCTAGCCTTCATTTTTTCTCGATTTAAAATACACAAGGATAAGGCATTTAACTAGATGTAACACATCAGAAAATGGCTCACAAACAAATATTATGCAGTATAAACTCCTATTAACTAATAATGTAGTTGGCATTGATTGAAAATTATTAACTCTAGTGCTCTTTTTCATGTTGTTAGTTAAAATAAATACCAGTCTATAAGGGGAAAAGTTGGCTTCTTCTCATTTTGCAAATGGAATGAACAAAGCTGAATCCTTTCTCATATTGAGTTAAAGGATTAGTAGATGCATTAGGGAGACACAGGAATCCAGGTAAAGCAATAATAGTCAATGAGGCAGTCTCAATCATTCACCTTTCCTACTTTAAAGAGGTTAGTTACCTAATGATAAAATTTCATGGTCAATTTGGAATATGTAATTAAATCTGATTGTAAACCTACTGCTATTTCTCTCTTCTTCAGAGGTCAGCATGGCAGTATAATTCCTGACCCCTGTCCATGAGCATTTTCTTATAACTGGCACCAAATATTGTTTTGGAGGAGATATCTCTTTTGCCTAGCCTTCAGAAAGCAGCTTGCTTCTATGTGAGAGCTGATAAGTGCGTCGCACAGATTCCCATCCCTAAATGTCAGTCATGACAGGAGCCCAGACCTCCATCACAGCCACCCCCCTGGGAGTTTGGTGCTGGCTTTGCTATTCTTTCACCACTTGCCTGTCTACAGAGGGCTGGTCACGGGCATGCCTGAATATGGGGGCCCAGCTTAGTGACGTGCTGTCAGTGTCCCCACAAGGTGCAGTCAGGCATTTCTTGGAGTGGTTGCAGTAGCAGTACCTGCACTGTGTCCACAGCCTGCCACATGGGTGGACATCCTCAGGCCGTGGTGAGAGCTGTATGTGTAGTCCAGCTCCAACAACCCTCTTTCCATTTACCAATTTCCTCCTTCCCCCTTCACCTTCTCACTGCCAGATGTGCCTATCAGTAAGACAAATTTAGAACTGCTGTGTTCCCAAAATTCCTGAGAGAGGGCAATAATCTTGTTGTCTTTTCTTGTCTTCACGGCAGGATACCAGCAGTGATGACTGGGCAGGAGATGCACCAGACCTCCCCAGTGCTCCTTTGCAGCACTGGAGTTTCCCAAACAGCTTTCTCCTTTTTTCACCATTTCTGTACCAAAGCTTCTCCTTTCTGGCCCAGCTGCAGGGATGGAGGAACCAGGTATGTACTGTAGATGTCCAATCTTCCGTCTGCCTCCTGCCACCACTGTCCCTGCAGTGCTGATGCTGCCTGCAGGAGCTCCTACTCCTGTAACTGTGGTTCTACCCGCTCCCTCTCTGGCTTTTGTCAAAGAAAAATAAAAACTTCCATACTGGCAGGGACCAAAAAAATGTCCTGAATATTGTTTGCAGTCAGGAGAAATTTATTATGACAGGACCACAAAAGCAGAAAATGAGGATGCTTCATGAAAAAAAAAAAATGCAGTAGCCTGTGATGAACTGTAAGTGGTAAAGGTAAGGCAAATAGTGATTACTCTATCTGCATAATGGCACTGTTTCAAAGGCTAAAAGGAGAGTATCCTACACTCTGGAAAAGCATAGAGTTAGCTACACATAGGGTAAGATGGAATCTTATGAGGCTGAAAAAAAAATTTATGGCAACTTCCTGCATCTAGGAACAGTCCTCTAAAGAGAAACCGGCCTGGAAACTTAACTCAGGCTGGACTCTTAAAGAAAGTGGCCTGTTCTTTGGAGGAGTGCAATTGGGTGTGTTTACCTCAGACCTTGCATGAAGCCAAGAGGAAGAACATCTGACTTGTGGATGATGATAGGCTTTAGGTATGAACAAGGCATCTGATTGTTCTGCCTTGGCAATATTGAGGCACTTGTGAGAAATGTAATTGTGAAAAATGACAGAGATTGTTTTTTCTAGTATTTCCAATGTTAGGTAATATCTCAAATGAGATTTTCAGAGATGTAAGTTTAAGTGTACTTTAAATACCCAAGTCATTTTCTGTGGCTAGCAGTTAGTTTTTAAGGCAATTTATTTAAAAGTCTTCCTTTTATTACCAAGCCCTACATCTTCCAGGCACCCATCTGAAAAATCACAGTTTGAAGCCTAAATCATTTACTATAGCCACTATTCTTTCAAAATGTCTTAGGTGTTCAGATGAATGGCTCAATGTTAAAACTTGATAAATTCAGATTAGTGAGGAATTATAATTATCTAATATCACAAGCATTTGACCACTGGAAGAACTTATTAAGAACTGCTTTTAATTCACCATCTCAAGTAGCTTTTGATTTAAGATTAGATTTTCAGAAAAGGAAATGCTCTACTTCAAACAAGTATTAAATATAAGAAATCAGTGTTGTCTGTACTCTTGTTATATCACAGCTTAGATTAGCTGTCCACTATAGTCTGCCCTGAAACCTGAAAGTTGATCACTGACTTAACATAACCTTAAATTGCAGGGGGGAAATGGCATTGATCTCTATTAGCTAAAAAAGCAAAACAAAAGAAAACTAACAAAAATTTCCATACGCCTTTAGGTCCCACGATCTTCTTCATGAGGTGATTAAGAAAGAAGAATATTCTCCTGTGTAAATGTGGCCTTACCAGCACTAGCCTGGCCCAGAACAAGCAAATGAGCAGTGCTACAGATCAGCTGGCTGGCACTGGCCAGTAGAAGAGAGCACAGAGGAGAAGGTACTAAGTGAAAATAAAGGGATAACAAAGATAATCTGTCAGGTCATCTGTCCTGTTCCGAATGCAAAATAACATAGGAGCTGGGGAGGAGACTGCAGCTTCCACAGTTTCCCAGTCCTTCTTGATATGGCTCATTTTCACCAGAGGAGAAGAGTAATTTTGTTCCTCCTCCTCAGAAAAGTCCTAAAAAAATGCAGGCTCCTAATGCCCCTTGAGCACTGATGTTTCATTCTGAATAGAAAAAGTCAAATTTAAAAAAAAAATGAAATAACATCTCTCTTTCCAGACTCTCATGCGCATGAGGATAAGGGTGGAATGAAGTCTCTGAGCAAACACAAAGTATCACAAGACAAAAGTGCTGAGTAGGAAACAAGGGGGACTGCACAAAGATGTTAACATGTCTGAAAATCATGTCCTTGTAGACTACAGAGATATTAAAGACTGCCTGAATATCCTAGTTTCTACAGCAATTATGAAATTACTTTTCTCTGTCTTTGTGAAAAACCTCTGTGAGATTCATTTTCTTATACGACTTCATCCAACCCCTCAAGGACTGTACAGACCTGTAGTGAATGAAACTCTTTCTTCAACACCTCTTCCAGTATACTCCTGAGTAAGGATTCTGATACCAACACTGTAAACTACAGTTTTATTTATAGAAATCCCTATTTTTTAAGGATCTGTTGTGATGTCATGTTTTCGGGGGGGGGGGGGGCACTTCTACTGCTTCTTTTACTGTGAGAAGGTCCTAGATCTTTGACTTCTTTCACAGTTCTTTCAAATTGTGGATTCTGATCCTACTTCTTTCATCAAAAGAAAAATGAAGGGCATTAGGTGCATTTCTACTGTGCTGCACTATTCATCTTGCATGAAAAGACAAAGCAAAATGGCTGCCTTGCATGCTGCAATTTGCACTGAATTATTCAAATGCTTTTTCTTTCTCTTTTCATAGTTTGATGGTGCCTGAATCAACTCAAACAAATCAAAGTAGGTAATAAATTGATAGAATTGCCCATCAGTCTTGCAGAAAATCTCATTCAAAATAGCTGCAGGTTTGCCAGTCCATCACACTACGAAGACTTCCAGGGTGATGGGTCTGATGCCAGTGAGTCACCAAACTTTTGTGCTGGGGCTGCCTGCACTTCAGGGCTAGAGTTGCTATTTTATTGCACAAGGGTGTGTCAGATAAAGCTGTGGTCAGCAAGATGTCGTTGTTCAGAATGGCAATTATCCCATGTATTAGTAGAATGCAGTAGCATATCTTTACCAATCTTGTGAATGTAACACTTTTTTATGTAAGAGATTTGACACCCTCACAGTGTTGTATGCCAAAACTCTCTGTCAGAACCTAATTACCATGTGAGTTTTGATAATGATATAAGCATGAATGGAATCTTATTAATGCAGAATGTTTAGTTTGCACTTGCCATGCTATAGAATATTAAAAGTATGTGTGTGTGCGGTATAGTATGTATAAGGATCCTACATTTTTTGAAAGCTTGCAAAAAAAAAGATGCAAAAATAAAATATGGACAGGTAGAAATTTCCATGCCTACCAGGTGCTCATCACCTGCTTATGGATCAGAGATTCTTGGGAAGCCCAGCCAGCTGCCCTAACCTGCTGGAGACGAATCCAGGTATCAGAGAGTTAAAACACTTGCTCATTGGTTTTCTCAGCTCCTATTTTAATTTGCTCGCTTTTTTTTGGACAGCTCTGTGAAGGCAGTCTGGTTCGCTGCTTCACCATACTAATGAGACTCATCCATCTGCCTCTGTCATTGCCAGGCTCTCTTTTCTGCTGGAAGTCAGAGATGAACGCTCAGGACAGGTCCTTTCTAGGCTGCAGTACTTAATCATTTCTAAACACGCTAGATGGCCTCAGGCAGTGAAGGCAACAAGCATTTAACCCAGGCTTGGCAGCTCAGGCTTCCACATAGGCTGGCTCTAAGCCCTGATAATGAAAAGTAGCTGTGCTTTTACTCTCCACTTAACCAGATGCTCTTTGCTTCTTGGGGCAAAAGGTTAAATAGATATAAGAACCCATGCTAGTTTTGAAGTCTTTTATTAGCAGTCCTTATAGAAGTGAAGTAGAGCATTCTGCTCCCCTGACTACGTCTCTCTCAGAATCCTGTATTTAGGACTGTGTCCACTAACTAGAGGAATGTAACCTCCTCACCCAAAGCTCATTTCTTGTTCGAGTAACAATAAATAGAACCTAAAGCCCACTTTGCCAATTATTTAATTTTCTATTTTCATAGTAAGAATGGATGAAGGAGACATTACTAGTTTTGTTTAACAGTGGCAACACCTTATATTAACAGTGCAGATAAAGCACTTTTTCCACTGTGGCTGGGACAACTGATTTATTTTTCCACTCCATCTACTGCTCCATATGTCTCTGGAATCTGCCTTTTTCCCAGAGCTCATGTTAGTATAAAGCAATTGTCTGGGATGTGTAAGAATTAAGTATCCCATCATTCAGGCTAGACATGCAATTAGAAGAGTTGCACTAATTTCCACTGCTGAGACCCTGTCACTTTAATTTATCCTTACTTTCCTGCATTTAGGTCTTCTCTGGTTTGAGGCCAAGGGTTTTACATAGTTTGAGGCAGTGGTTCTGTAATGCCAGAGGTGGGGGGGAGGAGAAGTTGGTGGATGTGGGTGTGAGGGGGAAAAGAGTGGATGAGGGGAAGTGTTAAGGGCAAGAGAAGATGTAGAACTGGCTGAAAAGAACAAAACTGACATGTACACACTTAAAAGATCTAAAGCATCTGCCAAATAATGATGTGTGGAGCAGCTGTAAAGGAAAGTAAAGCTTTCAGAGAGGAAGTCTTTATTGAATTGCAGCACCGGGCATGTCTCACCCCAGATTATTTTCTTTTTTACGTAGATGTTTAGCATTGAATTTCAGCACCAGGGCTGGATTTGAATGGCTCAGCTGAGAGCACTGCCAAATTTGCCCTCTGCTCTGCTCCAGGTTTCCCAGGGGACAGCCAAGGGTGCAGGAATATCAGCTTCAGCTAAGGTACCATCTCCCTACTCCTGCTGACTCCCCCTCTGAGCTGGCGGAAACCTTTAAAATGGCATAAATCTGCCAGTGTACCACAGAGCTCCATGCATAAAAGCCCAGGATGACCTCAGACAAGAATTTTTTTCTGCATCTAGTCTTTCTTTGCACAACATTCCTGCCACAGTCAGGATGAAATTATTCATAGATCCAACTGGTAAAGCTTGGGAAAACCCTTCAAACTTTCCAACCTTTCGTGCAATAAAAGTTCTCATTACATATCTGTATAGAAAACAGTGAATCACTTTCTAATTAGGAAAAGTTTTGTATCAGGTTGTATAGATGGAACTGTCTGGGTTGATTTGTATGAGCATGTGTCAGTCCAGCAGAAGGAAATGTGCAGAAAATAATTGTTAATATTGGATAATAGAGAAGTACAGTGCTACAGTAAGTAGTTCTCTTGCTCCATTGTTTTTCAAACAATTATTTTAAAGTGACAATACAATATACTTCAGTAAATTTAAGGAAAAGATGTGGCAAAACCACATCTACACTCATTAAGTCTTTTTTAGTAGGGTTAAGAAAATAAAGATATAAGCTGTCATTCTGGACTTGCATCTCAGTGACAACGTATTTGCAATTTGTTTTCATGTTTTCTTACTACTGGGAAATACAGAACACTGTTAGGAATACTTGTTACTAATAAAGAGTTGAAGAGGACTAAATAATGATGATAAGCTATTATTATAACTTAATTAAGTCAGTTGCTTCCTATAATAATATCCACCCATTGGGATGGTCACATGCAAGGACAAAATCAGACGTCAAGGAAAAAGCACAGATGAAATCTAGGTGAATCCTGGATTTATACTGTAGATTCTAGAAATTTAGCTCCATGTTCTTAAACATATTTGGTAAAATGGAAGTGGAATTAGGCATCAAAGTGCCTTTGAAGCTCTCAGAGTTTGTGAGTGAGACACAGTGGTGAGGAGCCTGACAGTTAAACTGTTCATTGTCAGTATAGTTTTATGCATTTTTAAATGCTAAGAAAAATTTTATCATACTGCCCATTTGCCTATCAACTGTAGTTGAATGGTACATTATTATTAATTGGGTTTATACACTTGTATCTGGAGATCTGCCAAAAACAAACCCTGCTGCTGGGCCCCATACAAACATGGTGACACTTTATAGTTTGAGAGTTTAAACTCTATGGACAAAATAGAAGTAAGGACAAGGGAACAGAAATGGATAAGGTAATCAAAGTGAATGTAATGATGGCTTGAAAACACCGTAGGAACATTGCAATCTTACAGAGATTTGCTATCTCAACCCTTGCACTAGGATGCAACCAGGACAACCTAGATCTCTCACTGTATGTGCATGGCTAATTTCCATTAACCATTTGTGTTTGTGGAGAGCAGAGAGGGAAGAGATGAAAAGCAATTCAAACTAAGATCTAGAAACATTAAGGAGGGGAGAAGATGGGTAGAATCAAGCAGATAATTTCCAGTATTTTTCCTCAACCCTGTCTTCACCGAGGTTTGCTACCCCTCCCACACTCACCCCCTTCTAACTTTTATGTTGTCCTCCATCATGGGCATGATGAAGAGACCTGCCTCCACTCAAGCCTCACGTGGGTTCCTCACCATGTGTTGCAAAGCCTGCTGGGGTCTTCTAATGACAGCAAGAGACTGGTGGCTATTTTCAAAACAGAAGTCCTCATCCAGTTTGTTCTCACCCATAGTGATTTAGGCTGTATTTCGTTGAATAGTGTGTGTGAAAGTTATGCTGGACGCTGTGCAGATTTTACTGAAGTCAGATTTGTGTTTTGATGGGTTGTAAGTAATGGCAAGTCTCCTTCTCTCTCTGTCTTCATATGGAGACTGTCATTTAAAGCAGCTCAGCTGATCCCATCTGTCATACCAGAGATCAGCAAGAGAGTGCAATTTTAATGCAACCAAATCTTTTCTTATAGAGGCCATTTTTGTAAATACTCAGTGAAAATAAAATCCAAGCCACAGATAAGGTAGACCTGCAAACTCAGTGTTCTCAAGATGCCTCCAAAAAATATTTAAGCAATATGTGAACTTGATTCGTGGTCTCTTCTCCTGTATGTTCCATACTTGCTGCTTGTGTTTACAAGAGCAAAATGAGAATGTCTGCAGACACAAATAAGGAGTATTAGCAGGGTAATTCTTCAGAAGTATGCTTATTCTTCCAAAGGCATTTGCATAATAATAAAGGAAGAAAGGTATATAAGGTAAACTACAAATCAGCAAAATTGTTTCCAAATATGAATGCTTTTCAAAGTTTTCCAAGAG
>WAAE01015226.1:0-16663 GCA_013400495.1 Nicator chloris
TTTCCCAAGAAGGCTGGACACTTTTAGCAGGTCTGTGGCCCTTGCTAGGACATAGCTGTAACTGTAAGGGGGGATGAGGATGACTCACTTCCCGACTCAGTCCTAAAGTTTAAACTTTGATTCTTTGATTACTGCTTAACCTTGACAGGGGTTACAAATATAACTTCCCATTATATGATGAATATAGCATTTCCGTGCCTCTAGTAAAATGCAACACTTAGTCATAGCAAAGTGCTAATGTTTAACTTCTTGTAAGTTCTGCTCTCAGGACGTTTAGGTACAACACCATATAAATTTATTAACTCTGGACAGCATTTTAGATGTAATGCAGAGCATAGTGCTTTTCAACATCCCCTTCTTTTAGGGCTGTGTTAAGTCATGCTGTCCAGTTTCACTAAGAAAGATGTTTGTAAAAAGTGGTTTATTACTTTTGTGACACATTGCATATGTCACATCTGGGCAGGTTAAGACTGTAACTCTTGCTCAAACATCTGTACAAGGAACAGCCTTCCATTATGGTCAGCTCCCTGAAGGTTCAGTTGTGATGCTGAGAGCCAGATTTTCAATAGTTTTGCACATGTCAGACTTGTTGCAGCTGGACTTGTAGGTAAAAAGCCATGATCTCATTGTCTGCAAGCTTGTTTTGCATTACTGTCATTTAATTCCAAATGTTATTGCAACTAGCTGGTGGTGGAAAGCTGCAGTTGTGTTTTGTGGACAGAAGACCAAGAGCAGATTGCCCTGTTTGCAGTGAGGTGTTTCCTTTGCAATTGGCTTACACTCATCCCCACTCAAGCACAGATACAATTTAGAAACGTATGCTGCTATCTATAATTTGATTAACTTGATTGACTTCAGTGCTAGCTTTTACTCTGTGCTAGTAGTAGGTATGCATAAAGTTTGTTAATGTCTTTATTTTACTTTCTGAAAATACTGTGAGTAAATTTTGCACCTAATCTTCCTACATAAATAGTAAGTTACTATGTGTAACTAGTGTGTTACTATCTTATTTACAGAGCAGCATATGTAAACTATTATATGTTAGAGGACAGTTAGTTCTGCAGTATATTATGAAGAATGTCCATGACATGCTTTTCCTTTGAAACACTGCCACATCTCAAGATGCGTCTTTCAAATTCAGCACTTGTCCGAGTAAAAGCCCCACAGCTTCAGGGGAAGATTTGCCTCAGTCAAAGCTGATAAGGCCCTCTGGAATTGCCTATAAAGTAGAAAGCTCTTCTGTGTGTGTACTTGACTCTGAGTGTGTATTTGTGTGTCTGGCAGCCTAAAATGATAGCTCAACTCCGTGTGCTTTGCTTGAGGTGGAATTTTTTTACTTATTTATGCTGCTAGTTCATTTTCTTTATACGGGTAAAGGATGAGCTATATAAATGAATATGAACAGTCGTTAGATTTTTGTAGTCTCTTACTATGTCACGAGAAGGATCTTGGTAAAAGAAAAGGGCGCAGGTTCCACCTGTGAAAAGGCAATAATAGAGTGGATTAAGTTCTTTAAGTTCAACATGGGGTTACAGTTGGCTGACAAAGTTACAGCATTGGATGGTTTCCAAGCTACCGTAGATACAGCTGGTCACAGAGAAGCAGCTGAGAGCATCCATTCTCTTGTGCTCTTTTCTGCAAGTTCTCCATATGTGGGATGTGTACTAAGATTTACATTTATATCAGAAAAGTTTTGAAACTCGAAAACAATAGAAAAAAATATAATGAAACAAGTCACTACAGTGGTATAAAAGACTTTTTTATGCATTAATTCTTTAATCTTACTCTGAGCCCGACATAGTACAACTTCCCTTGGTTGTCCTCTTAAATTATGAAAGAGACCTGCACAGCAAGAATAATCCAAGTTCTGGTTGTTTTGGCATCTGCTGGACTCTTCTTTTATTGTCATTATGCACTGCACTCATATCTCAACCTGAAGTAATGTCCAGTGGATGAAAGACAAGCTGCTATATTTCATGAGGGTAGTGTTTAAACACTCATCAGTGTTTAAAGCATGGGAGATTACCCTTTCTTTGAAGGTTTTTTTTGGGGGGTGGGAAAGTTTGCTATTGGAAATAATCAAGACTGAGGAGAGGGATGTAGCCCAGGATAATAAAAATATTTTACTGGTGTCTGTCAGGTTGAATATGCATCTCCTTGGGAAGCAAAGCCTGTATCACTGCTAAAGTTCACAGGCAGCTGAAAGATGTAGACCAAAGTGAATATATTGCTTCCTCTTTATAATTTTTGGTCTTTTTCAATTGTGTACCTCCTGTGTAAATTCAGGCAAAATATTTGGAAGCATTTGTCTTCGGTTTGTTGTTTTCCCCTTCTATAGGTGAATGGTGCATCAAGAAAGGGAATTTCTTTTTTTAGAATATAAAGGAGAAACTGACATTTCTCCTGTAAGTAGTCGAGGAGTAAGGAAATCCTAGCACAATTTTGATTTATGTATTTACTTTTGCTTGTAAGCAATAATTGTGCTGCTTCGCTGCTGTTATGCAATAGAGACTTACTGAACCTTTTAAAACCACTTATTATTTTTTGTAATTAGAACTAACTTGTGCAGCTGTCACTAAGCTCCTCGTCAGATGATATATTTATTATGTTAGAAATGAGAGGAGGCACATGAGTAAGACTTTGAAAGGAATATGCACTGCTCAGGGTAAGGTTTTATGTTTAAATGGGTGATCAGCATGTGTGTGAGACCAAGATGATTGCAGTACCAGTGCCTGACTAGTTATGTGCTGCCTTTAATCCTGTGATATTGTGTTTCATTGTCTCCCAGTACACTACTGTCACAACTGAAATAAAAACCCTCTGAATTCAATGAACACTTTAATCTGTCATCATAATCACGAACTCTTGTCAATCATGGCTTAAAAGTTAAGCATGCAGATCAAATCTGCAGTAAGAGGAGACACCTGGACTCCACATTGTAAGTGGAGGTAGTCTAGGATGCTAAAAATTGGTTTCATTTGTGCTGTACAGTTTTAACTGAATATGGTGTTGATGTTGTTGTTCTTCATCTTTAAAAACCTAGAAAGGTTACTCAATGACTTTTCAGGAGAAAATTTTTAGAATAAAATGAAACTGATATGACAAATTATGTGATGGGAATTTTACTTGTTCATGGTAATACTTTCGATTTTAGGTTTACTCTTGAGCTGAGAAGAAAAATCAGAATACATGGAAAAGTTGAGTGCCTTATAAAAATATCCTGAATTTTACAAATGTACTAAAACTGAAAGAGACTATAGTCATTTAAAAGCACTTTTATTAATTAAAATCTGTACTTGTTGAAAATTTTAGCAAAAATCCCATTTTATGATGAGCATTCAGAGTAATCTGAATTGTGCTCCTTAGGTAATTTTATTTTCATTACTGCCAGTGAAAATAACATCACCCATTGTGATCAGAGTTGTGAGGACCTGACATACTGTTTTTAGCATTGCCCCTTCCCTGTCATTGTGAGACTCGGTTTTCAGTGGCTTACCTTTTTGCCAAAAAGCAACTGCAGTCTGTTGTTTTTTCTTTGCAAGCAGGACCAGATGTTTAAGAATGAAAGCTAAAGGAAACACATTCTGGCTTTACCTCTTCTTTGTGAATTAAGTCTCACATAGCTGTAATTTGGAGTGAAAGACTGAGATTTACCCTTGGCTGATATCAGGTCTGTGTGACCTTCTGCTATTGTCATGTGTGGTTAAAAGATGGCAACCCAGCTTTCACAAAGTTAGAAACCTTGGAAAATTCATTCCTTTCATATGCTAAACACATCCCATGTTTGCACTGAGGTGAGCTATCCCAACTGTTCCAAAGCAAAACTAGCAGCCTATGTTTCATCTACCAAGAGTACCAAGAGTGTGTGTAATCCTGGTGTGGGTGCTTGAGCAGGACTTTTTTCCAGCTGTTGCACCTAGCATGCTGCTGTACTGGGCCTGGCAGCTGAGAGCCGTATGGCCAGCAAGGAAAAAGGATGCAAAAAAAATTAGCAAAACAAACAAAATCAGATTGATGAAATGTGAAGGGAAGAGGACATGAGGAATGTGGTGGGAAGTTACAGCAGAAGGAATAAGTTTATATAGGACTTGTGAGGAAAGAAAAAGCCTTTTTAAGTATACCGTGGTGTGGGGATTTCAGCCCTTGTGTGGCCCACACATCTAAGCCTATGATAATACTGCTGTGACGTGGGAGAGGTGTCCTATTGTCTTGAGGAGAGATGTGCACATTTAGTTGGTTGAGGAAGCTTTGAGCTATGGGTTTCCTCAGGTTAGAGAGAGCCTTCAGAGCAAGCAATGACCAAAGTCTCCCGTGCACAGGCAAGGCCATGAAAGGCTTAGATGAAAAATCACTCAGACACACAAGTAGCGTTGAAGCCACAGCCAGGATGGATGGCTGCTGCCTGCTACTGCATGGAGGGGTACTTGGCATTCACTGGGGTTGAGGGAGGTACTGACTGCCATGGAGAAGTCCCCATTTCACAACTACACAACCTGGAGTGGTGCAGTCCTTCTCTGTCCTACCTGTAGCTGGTGTTACTCACTAAGTAGTAGGGAAGGAATGACTCGTTCTTGGAGATCGTAATTTGACTCTCTACCTGAGAGCAATTGCATCCAAAGCACTGCATTTGACAAGAATAATATGCTTTACATCATTGTTTTGTTCTAATTATTTGTCATTTTCCTGATGGCAGAACTTTGAGATATGACTCCCTAAAGGTGGATGGAGGACTAGCTTTTAAGGATTTCTAATTCTGAGGATTTTGCTTTTATATGACTACAATTGTACCATGTAGTTACTTTACCATCTGACTAGCTGTGTGTCCTCAAAAAGTGTCTAAATTTCTTTCTGAAGTTAATTTAAATTCTGTTGAGGCTGAAGAATAATTTAATTGTGAAGCCTTATTTCTTCATCCATGTTATTATCTGAAAAAGTTAAATGAAGTTTTAAAAAAGTTAAATGAATAGTTTTTCTCGAGATGACATATGCTTTTTGCATCATAGGGCCAACTATTGATATGGCATGATAATAATACAATGGAATGGCCAGTTGAAATAATACTTTCATGCCTTGCTAGTATAGAATAGCTATCCCTGCATTGTTCAGCTGTCCCTCAGCAATATTTGTCAGCCAGGTGATAGCAGCTATTTCTGTGTTTGCAAGATGACCATGTGTGCTTGGAGTGTTATATGTTCATTAAAATAGTTTAACAGCCTTACCAATAAAATTTAGTCTGTAAGAACCATCAAACTGTTCCAGCTCAGGCTACTGGGATCTGTTTCAGGCTACTTAGGCAAAATAGATCATAATTATGTCGGGATACAAATGCTGGGATCTGACATGCATCATTTCATTGGTTGTCTTATAAATGGGAATCTTCACATCTGACAGCATTTTAACTATCATCAATTACTTGTGTTCTGCCACAGCCCTGTGGTGATGCAGTAACCTGTAAAAAATGCAAAGTCCAAGAACCTATTCTTTCTGTATTGTTAAGTCTTCCTAAATGAGCACACGTAAGCAGTGTTTCTTACTCCAGTCCTTCTACTATTGAACAAAAAAGAAAGAGAGAAAATGCCATTATAATTGAATTTTGGGACTGTAACTCACTGTGAGACTTATGTGATTCAGGAAGTTTTTGATGTATGTATGATGAGGTCAGTGAAGGCACTCCTAAAAGTACAGCTGTGGCCAAGGACATGGCAAAAGTGTTGGCATACATAGGGATAAAGTATAATGCAAAATATGCTGTGGCTCTGTTGGGTAAACCAGTGGTTCCACTTTTGCTGTTCCTGCAGAACGTGAAAATGACAATAACATAAAAATGCAGAGAAAAAAAATATGAGGGGAGGATTTGTAGACAGAACAACTTGCTCTCACACCTCTTACCTGTGTTAATAAAGTCATTTGTGGTATCTGTAGAAAGCAGATAACCCACCTCATATTGTGGCTTTGAGAGGAGATACGTTCACCTGGTATTTTGTATACTGTTTAATGAACTCAGGCTTCAGGTTGGGATGGGAACTGGTAGCCAGCAGAGCACCTAAAGGGGAATTTCCATTAAGAACTCAAGCACCTAGCCCCAGGGAGCAGCACCAGCAGCGTTCAAAAAGTTCTCAGACAGCTTCAACCCAAAGAATTATCTGAAGGGTTGGCAGGGAAATCGTGACTTCACACACTGCAGTGCCTGGATCTGAAAAGAACCAAACAGGTGTAATACATTCATGCCAGAAAACTGTATCTGTAAGGAGTGCAGCTGGAGGGATAGAGAAGTGGAAGTTGTGTGGTGTTGGGGGAATGCTCAAAACTCAGGATTACTGTGACCCCTTGACTGTAACTGTTATGGAAGGAAAGCATCTTTGGATTGACAGGTGAGATGGAAATCAGCTGGTGACAAGTGGTGTCCCTCCCAGCTCCGTCTTGGAACTGGTGCTCTTTAACATCTCTGTCAACGGCATAGACAGCAAGATTGAGAGCATCCTCAGCAAGTTTGTAGATGACACGAACTGAGCAGTGCAGCTGACACAACAGGACATGCCATCCAGGGGGACATGGACAAGCTGTAGAAGTGGACCCACGAGAACCACAAGAGGTTCACCAAATCAAGGGCAGAATGCTGTACCTGGGTCAGGGCAATCCCAGACGTGAGTCGAGGCCGGGAGAAGAACTCATTGAGAGCAGCCCTGTGGAGAAGGACTTGGGAATTCTGGTGGATTACAAGCTGGACATGAACTAACAGTATGCACTCACAGTCCAGAAAGCCAACAGTATCCTGGGCTGCATCACGAGAAGCATGGCCAGCAGAGTAAGGGACCTGGAGTACTGTGTCCAGCTCTGAGATCCCCAGCATAAGGATATGGATCTCTTGGGGTGAGTCCAGAAGAGGCCACCAAGATGGTCAGAGGGCTTGAAACACTCTACTGAGAGGATAGGCTGAGAAAATTGGGATTGTCCAGCCTGGAGAAGAGAAGACTCTGGAGCCCCCATTGTAGCCTTTCAGTACTGACAGGTGGCTTATAAAAAAGAGGGAGAACAACTTTTTACAGGCAGATAGTGCTAGGACAAAGAGCAACAGTTTTAAAGAAAAAGACAAAATATTTAAATTAGATATTAGGAAAAAATTCTTTACTGTGAGCGCGGTGGAACAGGTTACCCAGAGAAGCTGCAGATGCTGCTTCTCTTCAAGTGTTCAAGGCCAGGTTGGATGGGGTCCTGAGCACCTGATTTAGTGGGTGGCATTCCTGACCATGGCAGGAGGGGTTGGAACTAAATGATCTTTAAAGTTCTTTTCAAGCTCAACCTTTCTGTGATTCTGTGAAAATGTATATGTGTGGGGTGGGGAGGGGCAGGTCTGGCTATTTTGCAGGTGACGATAATGGGATTCTTCCTCAGTGGCATCTGGTACTAGTGAAATTATCTTATGCTAGATGTCTCTAGTCAGGTGGTATTTAGCATGTACATAAATGGTACAAATCTGACCTAGGGCAGTCAGGTTGCTTTGCTGTGCAGATCATACAGACTCATTTTTGACATTTCCTCAGCCAAGTTGCGTAATAGCTTCTGACATGTATCCAAGCCCTGCAATGCAATGATACTTCATCATGACCCAAACAGATGATGTACTGTGTGTGAAACAATGGATGTTATTTATCCATCCAAGACTCGAAATGAGGTAGATAATTTTATGAGGTAGGAGGTTCAGGCAGGCTGTCACAGAGAGACTGAGTACAAAGAAAACTGACACGTCAGGTAGAGTGGTTATGCAGAGTGTGAGGAAAGTAGAATCCAAGTTTTACATGAGTTAAAAAAGCTGAGAAAAGAGGGAAGAGCAGAAAAAGCTGATGAAGTAGGCTGCAATAGATCCATGCAGAGTTGATATGAACATGCTCAGCTTTGGAGACAGAAATCTTCCCATTGATGGCAATGCTGTGAGAAGGGACCGTGGATGTTGCATCTCATGTTGCCCAGACAGACATCCTCTGGGTGTGTGCTCAGGCCACCAGGATGTTTCAGTGCTGTTTGCTGGAGGTAGTGACCATCCCAGCAGCTGTGGGCTGGCAGGCTGGGTACTTAGCATTACCTGGATTCACCACACTGCTCGTGGCATGCGTATTTCACAGGAGGAGGTGTCGGGCTCCGCGGCTGCTCTGCTCTGCTGCCTGCCTGCAGTGCTGGGCTGCACTGTCAGCTGGTGCTCCCACAGCTCTGAGGCAGAGGTGCCAGTTGGCTGGGGAGGCTCTCCTTTCCCTGTGAGCACTGAGGGGTTGGCGCTCTTCAGTGCCCTACTCCTCCCTGAGTCGTTTTGACAGAGAGAAACGTGAAGTGGCATAAAATGATGACAGCCGGGTTGTACTCTGGAATCGGAAAGAGTTGTATCCATTTACAGCTTGGAGTGCATTTCTCCTTGAAATGCAACCAATAGCAGTTATTTTACAAGTGTCAGAGTTGAATCAGAAAGGATGATTTGGTTAGTATAGTTCAGCTGATTTCTGGATATTTTAATCCAGATGATTTTGTCAAGGCTGACAGTTTTATACCTGATACTGAAGTATTTCTAGTACCTTCAGCAAAATTGCTGAGGATTTAGTCTTAAGAATGTAGCTGTGTGAATTCATTTTTCTGACTTGGCAGGCAAAAATCCTGTGTTACTGTGAACTTCGTGTGAAATGGGATGTCCTTTGAAATAGCCAGGAAAATACTATTCTTCTTATGTGCATGTGGAATACTCGTTACCTTTAATGAGTCTGTGTATGACGCAACATGTGAGTGATGTGCTAGGCATCAGTAAAAGAGGGAACAGGATTCTGAACTCTTGTGTCATTCTTAGGTTGGTGCATGGTTTGGTGTAGCTCTTACTTGCAATGACAATGAACAGCTTTCAGAGTTTGTTACAACCAAAGATGTTTCTTTTGACTTGATAATGCCACTGTAATTCTTTCCAAAATTAGGACAAACTTGGCTTTCTAGATCAGCTGGTGACCAAAAGGCCAAGCATTTGATGTTCCTGGCAGGTGCTGATAGAGGAACTCTATTTCTGAAATGTCGAATTTGTTTGCTGTAAATATATCAATAAATGCAAAGAGTATGATTGGTTTTGTCCATTTTGTGCAGGGTGGGAGGTTTTTTTTTTATTTGTGGTGGTTTTTTGTTTGTTTTACAGACTTATGGTAAGAAAGACCTGCTCTTTGAGTGGCTGACATTTTGTGATTGAGAAGATAAATTTAGATAAATAATTGATTTTTAGTTTCAGTTAGCTTTTACTTTCTTTCAGTTCAAAAATTCTCTTCATGAATATGGAATAGCAGTGTCCTTTTTTTTAATTGAATGGAAAAAAATTATTTCTAAATTTTCTGTTGTTAAGAGATTCATAAATGGTTTTGGAAGAATAAAATAATTTCAAATACTTTAAAAATATATTAAGTTAAAAATGAAAACCAGGTGATCTGGCATTTTACTCTTACTCCCTACAGGTAGGTAAATCTAGTGATCCTGGGAAAACAATGTTTTGCCAAAGTTATCTACTATAAACAGGCTTTTGCTTGTTGTTCAGTATCATTAGTGTTTATTAATCCAGCTCACTCCACTGAGATTCAAATTCCTATTTTTCCTAATGTATATTTTTAATATAAAATATATTTTAAAACAAAATACCTATAAAATATTCTGGAATAAATTCAGTTCAGCATAGACATTTCTGATACTTTTGAAGAGACTTTTTTTTTACCCCAGGCAGGAAAGTTCAGAGTAGTTGTGTCATGTTGAGCATTTGGTGCAAGCTGTAAAAATTTGTGGACTTGATGTAAGCTGACATTGTCCGTAATACAGCTTTATTCACTTCTCCTTCTGCTGTGATGAGTCTCCACCAAATCCTCCAGTTAGTGCAAAGTTATAAAATTATAGACAGATGGAAAATTAATATTTATAGAAAAATGCCCAAGATTTTGATAGCTTGAAACTCACACAGCTACAGATGATATGTTAGCAGTTGAGATTGAGAAAGCAGCCTCTTCAGGAGAACATGAAAGCTTGTGTACTTTCTGAAGCAGTAGGTCATCTAGCGATGACCATAAATTTCAGAGTTGGTTTTCTGTGAATTGGAACCATCTGTGATAAACTGTTTAAAATATATTAGTTTGTATTGGTAAAAAGTAAGTAAATAGATAAATATACAGAAACTATTTCCTCAAATGGTCAGCAAAATCTAGTAGAAGTTTGCAAGATCCCTCTCTCATCACACAATTTTGCAAATGCCACCACCTTGACAGACTTGAATAGTGTACAAATCAAAAAAGTATTAATGAGGGAGAGGAGAGATACATGTCACTCAGTGGCCCTTAAATACTGCTGGTCTGATGGTCAGGGGCACTGGTATGGTTTCATTAATATTGGTCCAAGTCCAACATAATTTTCCTAACCTCAGCGATGTGGTTACTTTGGAAACATAATAACAGGGGGTTTTTTGTGTGACAAAATGTGTGACAATTCACATATTTAAATCTAATCATCTTAGAATAGCATCTTAGAAGGGATCAGCATTTAATGTCAAAGGAAAGAGCTGAACTGGAGCCTATTTTTTTGCTGTCCCTGTAGGCAGCTAAACTAGCAATGTAGTGCTCTATGGAAGTCTGGTTTTCTGGACAGATTTCATTCCTTCCTAAAATTCATAGCTTGAAGCGACCTTCAGGATTTTCTCTTAGTGACTTTAATGTGTTTTGCTGGTGCGTAGCCAAAATTTTTAGTTTCGAGGTGCTGTTCCTTTCTGAAAAGCAAACCTGGTAGTAGACTTGTTTGTTTGTGTGCACACCTATAACACAGTTGAAGTTTAATAAAACAAAATATCACCACCCTGTTCAGGAGAATGAACATTATGTTACTGCTGTATGCACAATGACATGTCATTACCTGGAGAAGAACATTCTAAGTTTCTCCTGCACATCCATGTTCATGTTGAGCCCAAATTGCTCTACATCTGTGTTGTGAGCTTGGGTACAGCTCAGGACATCTCCACAGAGGGCCTCTGCAGGGCTGTGTGCATGCAGGGGGACGGTAAGAAGTTTTGGTATTAGTTCTGGGGGGAGAATAGAGGAGTGTGTTACTGTGTCTGTAACATGCTCTTTTTCATGATGCCAAAGTATTTGTGCCGTTCATTCTGAATATCCCATGCCACTACTGTAATTATTAGAACAGGCAAGAAGGATTTTAGTCAACTTTATAACGCTCTGATAAGAGTAAAACTCTCTACATTCAAGACAAGAGCTACTTCTCTATTTTCTTTCCCCTGTCCCTCTCCCTGTCCCTGTCCCTCTCCCTCTCCTCCTTTCTCTTTAAATCAATAGTATTTTATTCATGTGGAGAACTAATGCTGTATCTTGGAATTGTTTCCCTAGTGCTGCTTTTCAGCATCTTGGTCTTTTAAGCCAGATTGCTGCAAATATATAATGCAAAGCTATTTAAAAGCTGTGGCATGATGCTTCAGATGATTTGTAAAGTTTAAAGTAGCAGGCCATTTGCACAAAACCACCTGTGCATCTCGTATCCATTTCAAACGGTGAGATACAGCCACAGCAGAGGTACTTGTGCTCCTGCACACGTCGCTGCTTCTGGAAATTCCACCCGTGCGCTCGCCTCTCTTCAGCAGCTTTGAGAGTCCCACCTGTGGTTCTCTTCTCAGAGCAGCCAAGTTTCAGAATTTGTGTCACCCCCACAGCTGCTGCTTCTCCTCCAAGCTGTACATGGAGAAGTGCAAGTGTGCTTTCCTGGCATTTTCAGGAACAGTACGTCAAGGTCACCAAGAAGAGGGGGGAAGGTGTCTGCAGTCTGACATCTGAGATCTGCAGTTTTTGGAAAAGGATATTGAAGGCAGAAATGAGGGACAAAAAGGATTTTTGCTTTTTTTTTTTTCCAGAGGTGACAGCAGATGCTGGTTGTATTATGTAAATATTTGTGGAGAAGGGACAATGAGAAGTAAAGATTTCCTAGCAAAAGCATACAGTGACTAAGCCATCGCGTTGGCTCACAAATAAACAAATATAAACTGGAGGCAAAGCACTCACTGTACACTGGGTCTGGCAACATGTACATGATTGTTAAATGTTTGGGGGATGGCAAGCCAGTTGATGATTTCTTCATCTCTTGCATGTTTTCAGATAGAGGCTGAAAGCAAATTGCAGAAGATTTACCCTTACAAATAAATACTAATCTTTTGGCTTAAGACAGGAATAACTGAATAAAACTTAATGTCCCACAATATATTTGGTTTAGGATAAATGAAGGAATGGTGCAGCAGTTCTGAGGAAGACAAAGATATTTTTGAGAGAAGAAGAGGAACAATTTCTTTTATGGGGTTCATGGTGGAAAGCACGAGAATTGATGGGCTTCAGTGCAGCGAGTTAGACATAAAGAAAAATGTTCCACTTGTCAGAACAGTGAAATATTGGGGAGAAATAAAAAGCCTGTACAAGTTGCAATAAAAATTTAGATGTGGTTAACTTTGTCCTTGAAAACGAGGGAGGAAGTGGATGACCTTTAAAGTTTCTCCCAGCCTTTTTTCGGGGAGCCCATAGTGGGTACCATAGCTGTCAAATTTACCACAAACTTCCTAAATCTTATTTGGGTTGTCTTTTACCCCTGCTCAACCAAAGTCTCTGAACTTCATGTAGTACATCAGTCTAATGCCCTTACATCCAAACAAAAACTCTAAGTGTAATTTCAAGGGGAAAAGTTACAATCCACCGTCTTCTTTTTAGGTCCTCCAGGGAAAAGAGGTAAGCGGGGAAGAAGAGGAGAGACTGGTAAGTTTTCAATTTCATAAGATCTGTTGTCATTTAATATCTGTTTTTGTGAAGATGCATACCCAGCATGCCTTGATTTTTGGTTGTATTGCATGTGTGGTCTGAAAAAGAAATCTGAAACTTCTCTGGTGAAATGTTGTGACCCTTGGCATGTATCTGATGGCCTTCCAGATATTTCTCTAGTCTTGGGCATCCTTAATTTGTAGACACACTTCATAATGCTCGACACGGTGCCTTTGGCAACACATCTGTAACTGTCAAACCCTTTAGGGGTGTTCTCACCTGTGCAGAAGTTAGAATAACTACATGTAAGTCAGTAGTTGGAATACTATGTCAGTGTTAAATCAGGCCCCTTTGGTTTGAGGAGAACAGTTTTGTAAGGAAATAAAGAGGGAAATAAAATTCCTTATGTCAAGAATGTTGATAATCAGGGACATAATGTGATAAGTAGACTACTCGGTATGAGAAGTTGTTTTATAAAAATGAGCAGTTAAGTTCTAACAGAAATAGGAAAAACATTTGTAGGTTTGTTACCCTGTACCAGGGAGGTTGCTGTTGATAGAAACCTGCTGGTAGTGTGTAGCTTGAAATTTCATTTGAGGCAAAGTTGTGAGATGCTGAGCACCTCTTGCTGTTGACATTCACAGGAATTGAATCAATTACCCTGCAGGATTGAGTTTTTCATCAAGGTGAACGTTCTGGAGGCAATGCAGTAGAAAATGAGCATTTCTATTCTCCTTGGCTGTCTTGTCTAACCTGCCAGCTAGGAAAGTCTTCCAATCAACTTGATCTCTTTAAATCCTCTGTAGCCTTTCTTATCTGTGTAAATGATAATTCATCTGGCTCTTAAAAACTATTTCCATATCTTCCTGAATCACAAAATTAAACTAAGCCCTGCCAAAAGTTGATACAAATCACCTTTGTGTTTCCATTCAGTGTTGTCTCAGTATTTACTTCAGAGAAAGAGGCTGTGATACAGAGGGAAATTCTGTGGTTGAAGATTGAGTTACAAATGAGCGTGGAAATTACTTTGTGGGATGTTCATTGATTCATTTTACATCTCAAATAAACACATGGTAAACTATTAATAAAGGAAACACATCTCTCATTTAAAAACAGACCTGCACCTTAAAATGCTGTTTAAGAATGTTTCCCAGAATAAAGAAATTACCTTAGTTGGTGGACAATAAAAGTTGCATTGTTAAAACCAAAAGGCTGTCAATATTAAAAGCAATCTCAAAGTACAGCTGCTGCTGTTTTATACTAGTTTTGCACTTCACTTTATTCAGAAACTAGAGAGAGGCATAAAAGCTTAATGAAATGCCGTTGATTTGGGAGCTGCAGCTGCTTAACTTAATAAGACTGCAATAGTAGATTTGATTTGTTGCCCTTTGATAATGTTTCCAAGAACTGCTACACAAAAGTCTTTGAGCTCTGAATAATTGAAAAAATGTGCAAATACCACTTCACGAAGTGTGACATTTTAACGGGGAGCATTTTATATGTGTGCCTTGAGAGAGGAAGGCTCTGAAAAGAAAGTTCAGCACTGTCAGGTGGCCACTGAAACCTCCCTTCACAGGCAAAGTTGGAAGCCTGGAAGATGCTGGTACACGTATTCTTGACGAGATGCCCAGGTTAAATGCCAGGGGTACTTTGTGGAATTCTGCAGCCAAGCTCTGATCAAATGCTCACTGTGTGGTTAACTGAAACTGGTGATGTGGTTACGTGTCCTTTATGTGGAGCCTGACAAAATGAATTGTAGTCCATGGCTGGTATTTTTGGACTGGCATGAAATTGCATGGAAATGAAGGGAGAAGCAATTTTCATAAGATTGCATGACTATAATTGAAGATTTGTTAAGGTAAGTGCATGCATTTAGGCAGTAGTCATATTTGCAAGTTTCAGAGCACTACCAAAGCACAAGATTATTTAAGTGGGAAAATGTGTGCCCTGTATTACCAGGTCTGCTCACTGACAATCCCAAGGCCTTGTGCTTGACTGTGTGTGTCTTTCTTCAGTAACTTCATAAGCTTACATGTTGTTTTTTCTCTTTTTTCACCCTTTTTTCCCCTCTCCCCCACCCCACAGGACCTCCTGTAAGTACAGTGATACATTGTTGGTTCTTCCAGAATCAGGGAGAAATCTGTTAGATCCTGTTAAGTTATCAGCGTGATAAAATGAATATAATGATCGTGTATACTCAAGAGGGAATTTTGATATTTATACTTGCGCAGTATCTTGGAGCTGAATAATGTAATCAGAAAGTTCGTTAAGAAAAAAGTCTCTAAACCAATAAAGCTTTATGTTCAGCACTCCAGATTGCCATTTGGATTCACAACTCCATGTAAGTATATTATATTCATTTTGCCTGTGACTTCATGACACATATTTTACTGAAGTATAAAAACCTGTGAGTATCCTATTTGAAGCCGAGACCTGGCCACTTTTGTTGGGTAGTTCCTCTGCATTTATCACAAAGTCATGGGGTACAGGCTCCCTGTTCTGTGGAGGCATACAGGCTGTCCAGCTCATTGCACTGTAATTGGTACTGAAGAGAGTAAGTGCTTGTGTACCATTATTATTAAATCATTATTAATTATTAATTATTAAACTATTCATTTTAGTAAGTCAGTTGAATCTTGTGCTACTTCTTGTGAGAAAACATCTCTCTTATGAGGTTTTGAGGTTGTTTTGTTTTTTGCTTGGGTTGTTTTTTTTTGGTATATCTTTTGTTTGCTTTTTTTGCATATTCCCAACTTAGGTCAAAAGACTTGAAGGACAGGACTAAGCACATATGTCTCAAACCTTTGTATCTGTCATGCCATCCATGTGCATCATATGTTGTAGGGGTGTGACTGTTAAAACAGTATTTCTTTTAGAGTTTGAAGTCTTGTATTTTTTTTTTCTTTAATAGATACAATATTTCCACAATGTTTTCAAGACACTGTCATCTGTCTATTCTATGCTGCATGCATGTCTAAGAATATTTAATTAATATGTTGAATTCCTGCTGTGACCTAAGATTTTGCTGTAAACTGCATGTATTGAGTCATGATACTACTTATCCTTGTAAGACTTTGACCATGTGCTCGGCAATTCATAGTGACGAACTCATTTAATGAGCCGTCAAGGAAAAGCCAGGCTTAATGCATAAAGGTGCCGTTTATTTCAAAGAAACACTGTTTTCCCCAGTTTCTTGTGCAGTCCTCCTATGAAACACAAAGAGTAAACATAAATCATGTAACAAGCTATTTTCTTGTACCAAGGCAATGTGGCAAGAGTTCACTATATGCCTCATTAAGAATGTCTCTGACTTCAGCTCCCCACTGTTTCAGTATAGGTACATTTTAAAACCCAAACAAACAAACAAACAACTCGCCCCCAAAATAAGTTGCAATGTTGGCAATGTTAGCACAAACCTGAAATAGGTTCCAAAACGGAATAATTTTGACAAGTATCTGACTTTAAATTCCAAGTTTCATTCTTGAAACCTACAAGACTTCATCTTGCTGACAGACAGCAATGGTTTAGGTTGTTACAAGGCATAAAAAAGTGTACTTTCTCTTCCTAATTCATTTCTGTATTTACGTAGACACTGGCTAGGGACTGCTGGTGTGAACTTAAGTATCGTTTTCACCTGGGAGACTGTGGTAATAGTTTTCATTTGAAATATCAAATATTTGTATATCCCACATGAAACGGGATGGAATTAGGTGTATGTTGTAATTTTAAAGGCTGCCACAGTGCTCTGTTTATTTTCCTTGTACATGACTACTTAGTGGCACATGTCATAGCAGTCAGAGGCTGGAGATTCTGAATTCTTTTATGACTTTTACAGCAATCTCAGATTTCTTCTTTGCCACCTATGTTCT